>JAGXCT010036449.1:0-35389 GCA_022495035.1 Philopotamus ludificatus | reverse complement strand
ATTTCGTTAAGGGTAAATTTAGTTACAGTTTTTTTCTATATGTAAAGTACGTTTTTATAATTATCTTTTTATCTGACTGTTTTAACTTAATAAAAATTAGTTTCTCATATTTTTTTTACCATTTAATTCTGGTGCAACGTTTTTTTCTTATTTATTCGATCAAAAGTGCACCGTGACTTCGAAAAGGTTAAAAACCACTTATTTATAATTAAAAAATATAAAAAGGAAACTATTTTTTCGTTGTCATGTGAGTGATAATAAATAAATAAATACTTATTTTGACGATTACAGTAATAATTTTAGCCAATATAGAAATTTAAAAAAATGAGAGTTCATATCTTAGGGAGACTAGTAAGTGGAACATGGAAAATATAAATTATTTGTGGAACACGGTTGAGAGTCGCTGTTCAACTAAAATCAATTATAAAAAATATCTAATATATTCGTGCGGTATTTTATTTAAAAAATAAAAATATCATTAATAAAAACTTAAAAAACACTATTAATTAGTATTATAAACACTGAAAATAGGTTTTATTTATTGTAAAATTATTTTTATAGACAAAAATATAATAATTTATTAAAAATTATATGATTAGAATTTAATCTAAATAACGGTATAAAATATAATGATTATATAGTTTTGTAATTAATGCTAATGATTTATTAAAACTAAATCAGTGTGTAATTAGAATCTATAGATTATAATTAAACTAAATTGTTAAATTTAATAAAGTTAAGAATATTTAAATAATTTTTGCATCAAATAGCTTTATTTTTAACAAAAAAGTATACAGCATTTAATTTCGTTTTTGAAAGCACGAGAAAGTCTACAAACCAGATCCTTTATACTAATAGGGTGAAATTAATTAATCTTTATTGTATGTGGATACATTATTTTACGTTTTTCTCTGGATTAAATTTCTAAAACGATGGATATTAAATAAAATAAATGCTTTTTTGATTTTTTTATTTGATATTTAAATTAAATGACTGTTAAAAAAATACAATAATGCAACTATTACTTAAAAAATGGCCGCGTTCTTGGGTTTTATTTAGTTTTTGACTCGATTAACCGACTAAATACTCAAAATTAACGTCAATCGCGTCGGTCAGGCTTTTTAGATTCGATGGCCGATATCAATTTAAACTATCCATTAGGTGTTCGTCTGTTTTCATATTTGAATAAACAAACGCGATTCCATTACGGGAGTAAATATTAGGTGGTGGTAGGTTTGTATGGGGGTTCATGGTATCACTTCGACGCGCAACCCCCATCGGCTCCCGTTCAGCATAACGGGTTGCATTGAGCCCCTCCCTCGTACATTAATAAATAATAAATTTTTCATTTCTGCATTTCAATTATTCCACAACGAACAATTGGGATTAACTGTCACTATTCCACAGACAATAATTCCAATTTGAATTTATTATTCATCCCTGTCGTGATTTATCTACGTGCCCAATACACCCCAGTTATTCAAGTACGTACTAATATTATATATGCCATTTTAATTAATATAATAATATACACAAAAAATGATATTGAAACGCTAATATTAAATATTTAATTAAAATAATGTATGCGATTAATTAAAGTTCAGCAAGTGATAAAATTTGCAACACGGTTGATTGCGCGGAATAATTAATTTCTCAATCAGGCTCCTTTCATGCAATCGGTGCTCAATTTATTATTATTCATTTTTTACAGGGGAGCTAATAATACCGTCGGACAAGTACGACATGGAGGTTCATCAGAAATCGATGTTCGAAGCCCGCATGAGCATGCTGGTGAAGAACCTGACGACGGACGACCTCGGCAGCTACTCTTGCGTTGCCAAGAACTCGCTAGGGGACGTCGAAAGCAAAATCAGGCTCTATGGTAAGCGATTTTGACAATTCCTTTTTAATTCCTGATCCGATCCTAAGGGCTGTCACCGTCGTAATTTCCCGGCAAATAGGCCATGTACAAATTTGGCGTCGATAAAGGTACGCTAACTGAATAGCTAAACGATCACTTAAGATGTTGTGTTCTTGATAACTCAATTGGGACCTCCAGCTTTACGGCCCTGTATAATAGATGAGGTGACCTGAATATGGGGAGCGTAAGTTTTGGAATCAATTTATAAATAGCTAAATTAAACTTCGCTCAACTATACAAAATATGGGGCGAAACGACGCGGAAAACTATCCGTAGAGATTTTCTTTTGGAAAATTATTTAAAAAAATGAACTACGTCTAATATATTTAAATATTCAACATAATAAAATTAATTTGTTAACTATAGTAACAGAAACAAATGATTTTTAATTTAGAGATACATATTTCATGACTTTCTAGCATATTTTTTGACATTCTGTAATTTTTTTAAAATATTCTGTTCGTTAAACATATTACTGAATAACCTATTTAGCAGATTTTAAATATTTGATTTATTTACATATTAAAATCAGGGGCGTACGATGGTGTTCATCATGGGTGTGCTGAATGTGGAAAAAAAAAATTCAGTTTTTTTTAATGAATTTTATTATTATTTATACATCAATTCTATTTTTCGTTTTTACGAAATTAATCTTTTAATGGAACTATCGTAAAGTGTGCCCTTCTGTTTTAGTTTTATGAGTATTTTAATAACATATTTTAAATAGTCTTTAAAATAAGCTTCTGGGTATTTAATTTATCTCACCATTATTTATTTCGACGATTTCTTTTCACTTAAGCTTTTAATACTTATTAACAATTTTTAAATGCCTTATTTATGCCAATTTTTTTTGAAACTGTAGGATTAAAATAATCCGAGTTTTATTTTGAATAGTGATAAAACATGAATGTTTTTTAACAGATTAAAAATGGTTTTAATAGTTTAAGAGGAAAAGTTAAGAAAACCAGAGAATTAGAAAAAATAATAAACAGGGAATTTTATTCAGACTTATTTTAATGTTGTCTTAGATTGAATGAATTTTACATATTGACTTTAAATTTAATGAGATAAAAATAAATATCATAAATTATTATATTAGTTTATATCACAATTATTTATTTTAATCATAATTGTATTATTTATGTAGAACAGAAAAAAATATGTATGTAATAAATTCAGGATTCTATGATAGTTACAGTAACAAATACATTTTATTACATAAAAAAATAGATTACGCTTAACTTTTGCGTTGAAAATACCGGAAAAGTATGCAAAAATATGCAAATCATTAAATTCATAAAATTATATAGCAGATTATTGGAGGTGGGATAACGCCATAATTTTATACTGATGGGTACCATTCGCTCGCGAATCGATAGATAACAAAGTTTGCAACTCCATTCTAAAGTTGGACGTTTGATATAACCCAACGTACTTTGTAAATTTTCATTAAAATTTCACCGTGCATTGAATGGCATATTTTTTTCTAGAAATTCCCGGCCAAACAAAGAAAAAATACGCATCGCATCGCCACAACGATTTTTCCAACTCGAAAAAATTGGACGACGACGATTACAGCAGCCTCGGCGACGACGACGACGACGACGGCAGAGACGGCGACGAGGACAAGAACAAAGTCGTCGACAGGCCCAACAAATGGGCCGCCAGCTCGGGAAATTCGGTAATTGGGTCCTCCTCAAGAGACTTTCATTCAAAAATGGACTCGGAGGGGGGTCAACTACACGTCAAGCTTCATTCCAGCGAAGCGTCTCTAGCGAGAAGCTCCTCAATACTGGGCAGATACGTTTTATTAGGAAACAAAACGTGCATTATTTTTGTATGCATATTTATATTAATAAACATAGAGATAAATGTTTTTTAAATTTAATTTTGATATGTATATTGTACATATAAAGCTTATTTGTTTATATTGAGATCGGCCAAAAAGCTCGTTTGTTATTTAAGCGATTGTTATGAAATGAATTAAACATCGATATAAAATGCATTAAATGCAATTCTTTTATAATTTTTACATTTGACCAATATAATTTTATTTTTTTGTTTCGAGTACATGTACATAAATGCTTAAATGTAAATAAAATGTCTCTATATATATCACTATATATATAAGGAATATTATAAGTGTTTATCGGATATTGAAAGCTTTTATTAGTGAAAGACAAAATTTTTAGGGTACCATGCATATATGACAATATTATCAATTAAATATGTATCAATCAATAAATAATTCATTACATAATTTTATCAATACAAACCTCAAATACATCGATGTCTAAAATAAAGTTAGTTAAATTGATACGGCGGTAGTTGATGAGAATGCGTTGCATCTCGCAGAACTCTAAGAGCATGATCACACCAATTATTTAATATTTTCGGGTGGAGTTCTTGGTTGAAACGATTAATCGAAACAATTTTATGTAAAGAAAATATATGTTAAGAATTGTATAAATATATTTGTAAACAATACGTTGTAATAGATGAATTTAACAATATATATATATATTATACGAATTTTGTTTATAAATAATATGTCAAGACTATGAATAAAATGAATGCTTAAATGTTATATTTTAGTTTTATTAAAATGACTTAAAAATGAGAGAGGCAGACGCTAAATCGCAATTCATAGGCGCATTAAATCAATCCGAATAATACGAATTTTTAAATAGAGATAAAATATTAAATAAAAATATATCGAAAGTCGCGTCAAATAATTTCGCGAGTTTTAACAAATATATTATGTAGACTAAATAAATTTTTCAATTTAATATATCTTATTTTTTAGATCAATTAAATATTGTATATATTATTATAAATATATAATATTATACGCTGAATTATTACGAGGATCGTTTCTAAGAATTTGACTCTCAAGAACACGTGTTTTCTTAAAAAGCTGTCTTTTGTTCTTATTAATATATTATATTTAATTGTCAATTAAATTCAGCTCAATATAAAATAAGTATTTGATACTAATAACAATAATGATTTTCGTAATAAAAAAATATTGAATTTTATAATTTTATGTGCATAATTAAATATTATTTATTAACACTCTCGACAAAAAAATAAAATTTAAATGTATAATCTGATTTTGATTTTATTGATATTTTAAGTATAGTTAAATTTTTCGAGTATAATTCAAAATTATTTTAACAAATTGACTACTAAATTGCGGTCAAACATGTGCTGAGGAGGGACGGCGCCAATTCGCTGAAACTTAGTAATTTGTCATTTTTTACAAAAACTGACTGAGGAATTGCGAATATAATATATATCATCATCATCATCTTTATTTGCCAGTCACAAAGCTCACACTCGCTGAGGGCATGAACCTTACCAAACGAGTCGAGGCCAAAGGAACCATGGTCTCACATGTGACGTGAGGGCTCGCCTTTCGTGTCCATGCCGCGGGGACCCAAGCCGTCTTGATATGCGGTTTTTTGTAAAGAGTTTCCCTCTATTGGCCATTGCTGGCTTTGGACGTACATCCTCTACCATGTTTGTATCGATATATCATCACCATCATCATCATTATTTGCCAGTCAGAAGGCTCCCACTCTAAGGGCCTATAACTTTCCACCACCTATAACTTTCCACCACCTATAACTTTCCAACAAATTACACAGGGATTCAGAATATCTATTTATCACCTCCCAACCCCTACCTGGTAGCCACCAATAACTTTTCGGAAATAAAAAACAACTATCTACCATACTATTAAAATTGATGGTCAGCTTCTCATAACATTTTTTATATTACAGTCAACATAACCCTGCATATTGTTGATTAGAGGCCCAATTGAACTTTGATTAATACCCAACAAGACAGTGCAAAAATATGTACATGTTGGTGTACACACATCCTTGTGTGCATAAATAAAATCTGGTCTCTAACGGATTTCTCACCATAGAGCCAGTATACCCTGGGAAGGAAAACCCTAATCTGTTGACCAATAATTGGTCTAGTCTCGATACTTTCGCTCCTCTTCCTTCTTTCTAGGGGACCCACCCCTCTCTAAGGAGGTCTTTCCATAGTAAGAAAAGTTGCTGTGCGCGACAAGGCCTAATAAATCCGCCCGACCAGCTGCTTGAGACTCGTTTTGGGCGGATATTTGCGTATGTATGCCTGTGTATCTGTAGGTGTGTGTGTGTGTGGTCGCTCGCTCACGTCACTCGTGACTCGTTAAAAGCAGATAACGCCTTAAGAGACAAATGCAAGGCGGGCTATCCTACTTGCCTGGACACAGTTAGAGAGTAAAATCCGATCCTGGCATGGTGAAGATGTACGTCCAGTACCCAGCAATGGTCCCAGGAAGAGCTCTTTGCAAAGGCCGCGCCAAGACTGGCTCGGGTCACGCGGTATGGACACGAAAGGGTAGCCCTCACGTCACGTGTGAGACTCAGGTTCCTTTGGCCTCGACTACCATGCGAGAGTCTGGTAAGGTCCATGCCCTCAGCAAGTAAGAGCCTCGTGACTGGCAAATGATGATGATGATATAAAGAAATGTTATATACCCCTGAAGCAATATTATTTTGGACAATACTCGCTAAACAGCAAAATACGATTTAAATGTTTAAACTTTTTGAAAACGGCCGGGCCAATTTTTTTTTTTTATAACGTCTTTTGAATGTTGAATATTTATATAGAAGACTTATGTATAACATTTTTAAGTCATTAGCCGTTGGGTTACTGAAATAGGCCATAGTTTTTATTTCCACAATAGCTGTTTATATAGCTCCGAAAGTTAAAGAACGTCTTAAATAAAGAGAGCCATTGCGATCTGACATCAGTAAGATTTTTTTTAAAAAAAATAAAACTAAAGATCCTACCGATGAGAAAATATTGGAAAAAGCTATAATAATTACAGGTTTTTTCTCAGAATGTGTTAATTTTTTTGTGTTGTGTTGATTTGAATGCAATTCTATCGTTTAAACAAAATCTCCTCAAGGTCTGGAAAAAATTGTATTAGTCGATATGCGCACTCCGGACCTACACAAAAATGCTTTTGACGTAGAATCTACGACCCCCGTAGACAATGAGTTATTAAGAAAATAAATGGATTTTTCGACGGTAGCAGAAAATAAAAATAACTATTTAATTACCTAATAAAATTAATATTAATATATAATTTAAAATTATCTGAAAAATAATAGTAAATACCAAAGTAAAGCATATTTAGCAAATTTTAATCATAAAATTACAAAACATAGAATTCAAAATCATTTAACACGGCTTTACGGTAAGTAAATACATTTATTTTATATTTTTCCTGGAGATCCTCTTAATACTATTTTTTATTGTAATAAATTATTTTTGGTAAACTTATGCTTTAATATCAGTTAATGCTAATACTATGATCTTTTTTTATGGCTTCAATAAATTCACTTATAATAAAACTTGTGGGAGATTTTTGTTACACAAGAAAATATTTCGATCACGTAGCTTGAGCAGCTTTTCCGATTCAATTTTCCCAACCACTATACTTGTTCATGATAACATGTTTAATATAATTGTATTGCACATTGTTTTATTATTCCAATGCATCTTGCAGTAATATTAGGATTAGCGCCATAAATATGGTCCTTTAAAGGGCTAAGCTAATATGGCAGCATATTAAAATTTTCCTTTGTTCACTTCATCACACATTCACACAGTTAACCCCCACAGGTCCCTAATCCCCAGTAATAGCGAATTTAACTTTAGACTCTTTCGGGACATGGCGGTGGATCCCACAATACAAAACATACATAAATCCTTAGCAGAATTAAAAAAAATGTCCTTAAAATGATTATGGACAAGTATATTGAAAATTTTCATTCGCATTTTTACGTACATTTTCCGGTTTCAGTTATTTGTCGACGTGTGTATACACGTGTACCTGTTGGGGGTCTGAAGTGGCGTCCCGGTGTTAAATAACAGCAAGTTTTCCGGACAACCCCTTCACCGGCGCTAATACGAATTGATCGGCGCCGTTGTTAATCGTGATTGATGTAGTGTTTGTATTGAGATAATTATTTCTGAGCGAAGGGGTTGAGGCTGATGGGGCGGTGGAGGAGTGAGAGCCACACCCTCACGATGATGGATGGTCGCGGGTAATGGATTTGGTAAAAATTAATGAGGGCCCGTGACCCTTTCGAGTGGCCCTGCTACACCGGACAGGTGGTCCTCTACTACCTCCTCCCACCGCCGCCATCTGTTTGTGTATGGGATTCTGGGACCACTTTTTACCCCACGCATGGGAGAGCCGGTATATTTGCTTTAATTATTATCATCTGTCGGAAACAAACACGGTTCATTTAGCGTGCGACCTTTGTCTTGTGATGGGTTTCGGGGCACAAATTAGCCTCGTTGAGGTGTGAACGTGAGTGAGGCAAGGGAAGTGACTAATTTTTAATTATGGCCATATTAAGATGTCAATTAAAAATTGCGATGTTCGTCAAGAACCGTTTTTTTCAGGAGTTAAATAAAACCCTTTCATTATCTTTGAATAACAATAAAAAATTTAATAATGATATTTTGCATGAGAAAACTCAACGTTTATCTGTTATCTCCAATCTACGCCATTCCTTTTTTGCTCATGTTATTTTTACAATGAAAAACAGAGAATACCTTCGGGCGATCATATTATAAGCAAGAGAAGCTATGTTAATTTTTTTTCTGTTGTTTTCCCCCAAAACATATTATTTTTTATACGACTAATAAATTTTAATACAATTACCGGTCTAAAATATTTTCAGTTCCGGATCGTCTCACGCGTACAAATATGATATTAATATATAGTTCAGTTGTTTCAAACTGAATTAATAACCACATTAGTTTTTATTAAATTAAAACATTTTCACGTGCAATTTCTGCTGAAATCACAGTGAGCTCGTTGCTAATTGTCGGGCAGGAAGAATTCCCCGTGAAGTTATTGTTTCTAATTGTCTACGAGATAAAGGGTTGAGCTTTGTATTAAAATGTGCGAGCGCCGAGGCCCGCCGGTGTATAAACTTGAGCACATCTGGCTGGACGTGATTAGTTAGCGGTCGGTATGGGAGATGGTATGTGTATATAAGGTAGACTATTTCAGGGGTTCTAAAACATTTTTAATACTTTAATTAGAAATTTTACGAGCTAAGAAATGTTTGGATTGAGACAAGAACAAAATAATATTTTATTATTCGATTAAAAAATATTATTTTTTGTGAATGTATGAATCTTTAATTATTCAATTTATTTTTCATTGGAATTGTTCAATAGATATTTGAGAAAACTACTAATTCTATGATGAACCACAGGTTCAATTAAACTCAGTCTTACTACGCAGAGCCTTCTTAAAAAAAGATCGAGATTCGATGTCAATAAGAAGGAAATCGAGAGAGAAACAAACCCAAAAAACCAGACTTATAAAAATATTATAAAAATACACACTTCTCTTATTTAATTATAACAGTTTTAATTAATTGAAGTATTAATAATGGTTTTACTTAATAAAACATTGCTTATTTTATTTTAAATAATTCATTTTTTTTGTTTTTAAGTGATTACAAAAAAAATCAAAGAATTAAAATAGCTTATTGCATTAAAATAAAATAAATCTTGCAAAAATGTTATTTGTCAGACTGTTTACGGTTTAACCTATTAAGTTTAAATGTATAAAGAATAAGTTATGTAAAATGTGTTAAAACATAATTTAATCACATTTTAATTATAAGTTATTACTAAGCTCCTCGCAAATAAATTGAAAGGTCGAATTTATTTTAAGAGAATTAAATTAAATGTTCTGCTTTTATTTATTAGTAATAATTGATACAAAAAACTATTTAGGATCAATTAATGCTCATAAAATAGATGAAATGTGTTAATAAAGAAGCTTTATAATTTTTTTCATTTTGTAACATTCTAGAATAATGAAATACATTATTTTATTTTTAATTATATATCAATAAAATCAAAAAAACTACAATCTATAGATGTACTTAATATACTAAATTAGATCTCTAAAATTATTGTAACTTGCAAAAAAATTGACAAATGTTTCAAAAAAATATAAAAATAGGTCGCCTACGTCTGAAAACTAACAAATCATACGAAAAATAAATGATGCTTAAAAATAATCTATACTTGAATAATAAATCTGTAATTAAAAGTAGGCTGAAAGAATATTTTAGAATGTTTTCCCTATTTTTTATCTTTTTGTTTTGAATTTGTGTTTTTAAAAGCTAAAACTTGATCTTTTCGGAATGAGCATACTCTATTTAAATTAGAATAGTGCATAATAATATTATTAATTAAAACTTTTATCAGATTTTGCATTAATAATTCGTATTCATGATTAAAGTACTTATTTAATATAAGTATAATTTATTACCCATGTTAAAGAAAATATTTAAAATATGTATAGTGCTCCGTTTATTCATTTTTTATTAGTTTTTGTTCTTTAATTTTTCCGGAAACAAACGTTATAAAAAAAATTATGTAAAATATATAAAAAAGCCTTCTTTTGAAGATGCACGTGATAGAATTTAACCGAACAAACAAGTATAAAATACTGTGAAGTGCATAAAAATATTTATTTTTGAAATAAAATTTTTATTAGAGCGTAAACTTGTTTATATATTAATATACAGTAAAATCCCGTTTTAACATTTTTGAAGGGACCGATAAAATAACGTAATTGGAGGGAAAACGTAGATTCCAGGTAAGAAAAAAAATCAGTTTGATACAATTTTTGTGCTTTTTCCAGCTTTTTCGATCTTATAAATCGTCTTGTACGTTTTCAATGAAAAAATAATGTTTTCGGTAAAATAGCTTCTAAGGCCCCCAATAAGCCTCATAGCTTAACTCATTGACATTTTTGAAGCACCGAGGTTTTAATGCTTTTCCAATTACTAACGGAGGAAACTTCTTATTGCCATCTGATTTTGTAATCAAAAAAACAGTTAGCCTGTTTTTATTTGATTTACCTCCATGACAACCTTTATGGCGAATGTCTTCGAGGGAAGAACATCGAAGAATGGTCCTGTTTCATCAGAATTAAAAATATCTCTTGAAGCATAGTCTGCAAATAAAGTAAGAACATCCGTCTGCTTTCAGTCTTCCGCGATGTCCAAATCTAACCTAACACTTTGAGATTCTCCGCAAACTGATCTATAGACCACAGAGTGCCTCTTCTTGAAACGATTTATCCAGCCATTTGATGCAGTAAATATTTCTATATTTAATCGAGAAGCATTGTTTGAGAAGCAAATCACAGACGTCAACGCACAAATTTCTTTCTGCAGGAACATTAGGAACCCTTATGTCGAGCTTTGAGATTAAACCTAGGCGTTTCAAATGATCATGAACGATCGAATTCAATAAATTTAATTTAAGAGTTGTTATCCCCCGGTTTGCGTCAATTAATGCCTTTATTGTGTCTTCATCAGCTTCAACTGACCTTCCAAAACGTGGTGCATCCTCAACATCCAAATTTCTGGATCGAAAAAGAGTTTTGGCACTAGCGTTCTGTCATTAAATCTTCTCAGCTGTCAAAATATATAATGATTATGCGGCCTAGGTGTAAAAAAAGCTGATAAAAAATACAATTAGGTCCACTGTTACTTTCCGATCAACCCAATATAATTATTATCACAAAATGAATAAATCTTATATGTCGAAATTACATTGCATATTAGTTTATTTTATAATTATTTTCTTTGTAATAAAATGTTAAGTACCCCTACGTCTACTGAACGCTCTGTTAGATGGCGAACTATCCCCATCTAACAAAGAACCATGTCAGAGGAGTTCATTTTAATTTCCGTGCTTTGATAATAACCAATATGTAGTCCCATGTTTTCATCATAGTCATATCCGGCGCTCCACCTGAACTAGTTAGAAACAGCTATGCATGCTCAACCTAGTTATGGCATAACCACTTCTAGCCAACGTCAACGTTTGCTCAGATAATAATAATCTAATCGAAACTTAGAAAAAAATAATATTCCCGATATAAATTGCAATATAATATATATTTATATACGCAGATATATCCAGACACATGACTCTAAACGAGATAAATGTTCGAATATTCGTGTAAGTTGAAATTTTTGACACATGTCATATACAAGATTCTATTTCTGTTTCGATAAATGCGATGTTTCAAACAAAAACCTGTATATCATCGATATGTACATATATTCAATAGGTACGTCTATCGGCGTGAGCTCGAAAAATATTTACAGTAATTAAAATTAAAGCGTCACTCGGATTCGCCTCGGATTGACCGATCACTGAATATTCATTTTTTTTTCATCGCTGAAATAAAAACCCGATCGGGGTGTATCCATTATTTCCCCTCATTTGGCCAAAGTGGTTTGACTCAATAAAAACTAAAAATCGATCTCGTGGATTGATAACCATCGGCTTCATGGATGATTGTGTGGATAATAGAGCGAAGGCTTTAAGTGAATTGAACATAATGGACCCCAAAGATTAATGGCCTTTTAATTATCTTCCTTCCCCTGGGTTTGGTCGGCCATTGATAACATCGACCCAAGCTTCAATGTTAAACTAATTGCATAACAAAGAGAAGGAATAATGAAGGCCTCAAGAATTGATATTCCATTCGATCGTTTTATCTTTGTCCGTTTGTGTATTGTTAAAAAGGTAATCAAGTCACCGTCGAGGAGCGATTAGGGCCTTAAAATATTTAAAATAATTTAGGTTTTCCATAATAATAAAAAAATATTTTATTAAATCAATCTAAGATTGATGATTTTGTCTATTGAGAAGTTTTCCGCACAATAACGCATCAAATAATGGGAAAATTGTTTATTTTATAAGCATTAAAAATTTCAAATATAAGTAAAAACGATTTATTGAACGAGAATATTAATTATTTAAGTATTTAATTTTAATTTTAGCAGAAAATGAATAAAAAACCATTGTTATTTACGTCTTCGGTAGTAAATAAAATAAATATTATTTGTTTTATCAGTTTTGTTAAAAATCCATCCGTCTAGAAAACAATTGCGTCACCCGAAGGGTGTATCTGATATACCCCAAGAATTTAAGAGAAAATATTGATGAATTCTTGTTCAACAATTTAATTTTTTTTTAATTGGATAATTTTAAGAACAATAATAATTATTCATGATTTAGTAGATATTTTGAATTTTGTAACTAATCAATATTACGCCGCAGACTGAGGTCTCATCGCACGTTTCAATCGCACTTGGCACATAGTACCGGATGCAAGCGAGAAAAAACATCTGGCTCGTGGGAACAAAAACGAATATTGTTATACTATTTTTTTTGAAATTGCAAACAATATTTATAGATAAATACAGAAAGTTTATGACATGTAGGATTTATATTAAAGTAGTTATTCGAGAAAAATTAAAAACATTTGATTTGGTACAATATCGGCTTATCCACTTACCGTTTTGTGTTCTTAAGAACATTCAAAATTAAATTGCATTCATTACCAATTTAAGAATAAAATTCATTATTTATTACCTTCTTTAATATATTTTGTTAATTAAAAGGTTAACAATGAGCCATCGACCATTTTTATATTTAACGACAGCCCCTTAGATCAATTTAGCAACTAAATAATCTATAATGTTTTAAACTTCGGGGTCAAAACCTTGCCATCTTTTTTTCTATGTGATGCCGTTTTAATTTTGGGGTAATTTTCAACTAGTGATATAATTAATACAAAATTAAAGATTGTTATAAAACGGAGTAAATTAAACGAAAACCTAATAAATAAATTATACAGAATGTTAACCTAACCGTGCCGATTTTAAACAACAACAATATTCGCTGCTTTTGCCAAACGTGCGATGTTTTTTTGGCTAGCATCCAGTACGATGTGCTGAGTGCGAGCCACAGGTGCTGCAAGAGATCAGTCTTTATATTAAAAGAGTTATTCGAAAATAACCAAAAACTTAAGGGTCCTTAAAAGCACAACTTTGGCAAGACTAGGATAATTAAACAATTATTGTTTTTACCGCTAAAGAATGTTTTAGATATGTCTTCAGATAATAACAAGATGATGTAGGCCGTTGGGCTACACTTGGGTTAGGTACTACGCCAACCAACAGCTTGAAGAAGTGTTTCTCCAAGTATATTGACCTACTTTTCTCGAGAGCTATATACCCCAGGTAAGCTTAAATCGAAGGGATGTGGTATAAGCTCGGGTAAAATCCCAATTCCCTCATGTAAAGATATCTTTAGAATTTCTTATAAATTTTCTCTAACCTGAGGATATTCAAAGCCTCAAATGGCGTCTGGATAATAGATCCTGATTTAAGTAAACTCTGAACTAATGTATCAAATAGCAACCTTATTACTAGGGAGTCATATAGCACGTACAGTTTACTCTCCTTTAAATAAGTGAAGAATGATGAATTGAAGAATTGTCCAAAAATCATAGTTTAAAAAGCTAAGCAAACCAGTATCTGTTAAGCGTCCAGGCTTAAATCCATGCTTTTCATCGATGAATCATCTCGAAAACCTTGGCAAGTCCGGATAGAATAGACATGAGCCTATAATTACCAATATTAGTTTTGACCTTCATTTTAAAAATAAGAGTGACTTCAGAAAATTTTTATATATCAGATAATTGCGACTTCAGATTTTAACGAATGGTTAAAAATATGTCGAAGAGGCTCTGTTATCCTAAAATCGGTTTTGGTTTTAATTTATCGAAAGCATCATTGAGCAATCAGCTGATGTCCATTCGAAGAATAAGATAAACTTAAGCTACTATCGAAGTCAGTAGTATATCCTGGGATATTGAATACTGACTGAAAGTAGTCGGCAAAGGAGTCAGCAATTTTTTTGAGCTACGTAATACAACGCCGTCAAAATGCATGAGCTTAGTTACAGTAATGAGTGATCGCTTTGTATTAATAAAATTTCAAAAGACTTTTTGAGTTATTATGATGGTCACAATGGACCGTCGCTTTGTACCCTCTTCGGAGGCGTACGAATGTCTCTCGGTCCTCAGGGTTATCGGACCGTTTCCACGCTTTGTGATGGTATATGTAGCTCATACTCCCAAAGGGCTCAGAATTTAATCGTTAAAGCCATTCTTTCTGCCGGAATAGGCTCTATTGCTTGATCATCAGTTGTAAGTTATACTCTGCAATGGTAGACTAGGGTCCAATGAACTCTTCTAGCCTACAATGGTGGATATCGCGGCAGCAGCGGACTAATGAGAGCAGGTGCGGTCCACGCACGGGCCGGCGCACTTTCATCTGCGCGACGCCGCCATTGTTCTCGGCGGCATGTCCGCGGGGATATTGCAGGCAAGAGGGGGGCGGTGCGCGGGGGGTTTCAGCTTTCGGTTTTATTATGCACCCCGGTTCGTATTGAAAGTAATCTCGCGACGCTGCAGTTGCGATGCGCCGTTGCATTTGTTTATTCCGATGCGGAACATTGCGGACAGTAAAATAACACAACCGACATCAAATGAAATGAACAAATGCAGTGCAAACCGGCCGAGGGGAGGGGGGATTAATAACGGAAGTGTGGCCCATGGCGTCCCATGGCACACAGTGCGCCGGCTTATCCCCTGGCTGACTGTAAAATGACCGCGGGACCCTATGCTCGAATTTTACGTTTTTGAAATGTAAAATTGTTTTCATTTTCTATTCACATTTTAAATAGCAAATGAAATTAGAAGGTCCCAAATGTAATGTCGTATTTTTTTAATGAAACTCAAATTCATATTTCTAATCATTTATTAAATTTAAATTATACAAAGTAATTACCATTTTCTATGACCTTTTACCATCTACAGTGGAACCCCCAATTACACTACTCCGAATTACGCGCTGAGTTGAAATATTCGCCGAAAATCCCCCAATTGCGCGGTCGTATTCACATACAGTCAAACGTAGGCTAGCGTCTGTGTATTCAACACGTGTCGGGCTATACGCACACAGCCTGACGGCTTCACTCTCCCAATTACACGGTCTCGATTTTAGTGTTAGTGGGAGTTTAACTATATTAGGTAAATGCCTTTATAAAACTCTACAGGTTAAGAATCAAAAAAGTCAGAAAGGACCGATTTTTTTTCATCTTCTGTTTAAAAAAATCTAGTTTAAAAAGTCAAGTACCGCCATGGCTTTATAATTCATCGATACTAGAAGTCGTATTTTTTCTCACCTCTTCTTTCAGGGCAGCTTTATATACTTCACTGGGACGTCCACCTTAGGCTTATTTTTAAAATCAATATTACCTGATTTAATTTTTTTTAACCATCTATGACATTTCCCGATGTTTTTTGCGTCTTTATAAACATTGCAAATATTTTTTGTCATCATAAACATCATACAACTGCCCAAATGTTCTTCCGAAGGACACGTGTCGGTCGGTCCAATTTTTTTCTACGCAAAACGAAGATTGAAGACTTCTCACGACACATAAACACACCTCTTTCTTAGTCAAAGGGATGAAGAAAACTAATCTGAAACTATGCTTTCCGATAATGCGACATTATATTTGGGGCCATATAATAATAACATTTGAAACATACTGAAATCATGTGGAAGATCAAAGAGTAGAATGATTTTAAGAAAATTCCCGAAGAAATGGGCGTCCATTTACCGTACACCTAATTATAACTTCTTCTTTAGTCGGCACCCTTGTGTCTGAGGATACTGATTTTTATTCCGAAATTTTTATGCTCACCAGAATTCTCTGCACTCCGTATCTCGGATCTCAGCTACTTCGGTGGGGTTTGTGGCGGTCTTCACTTGGTCACTATAGCCGGTCTCTGCCCCTTCTTCGCGTTCTCGTAGGTTTCCAAGCATGACGAGCTTTTCCAGGCTGTTGTTTCTTCTGGCAAAATGCCCAAAGTATCGAAGAATCCTCTGAAGACATATGGTAAAAAGTTGGTCTTGTTTGCCTTTCCCCATTTCAAGGTCAGACACGTTTGTGCGTTTGACGGTTCATGGTATTTTCAACAGGCGTCGTCAGCAGCTCATTTCAAAGTCGTCAATTTTCTTCCTCGTGTTCTCCTTTATAGTCCACTTTTCTACGTCGTAAATAAAAATTGAGAATATCAGATTATGCACTAAGCTTATTTTTGTCTATGGCTTTGACATCGCATTTTTAGCCATCCCTATTCGCCTTCTAATTTTTCAACCCTCTTCAGATCCCAAAAGTACTGAATATCTGATTTCTTCTGTAGATATCATCAGTTTGAATTTAATAATATTGATCTCGAGTCCTAGTTTTTTACTTTCACAGACAACTATATTCAGCAGATCAGCCATTTCTCTTCGTTAGTAGATATCAATGTCGTATCGTCAGCTTGTCTTAGATTTTTTTCACCCGCTATTTTGAATCCGCCTTCTTATTTTTTAAAGGCTTTGTCTTATGATATTTTCCTCGTATAGGCTAAATAGGTCTGGAAAGAGTATACAGCCCTGTCTCGCCTCCTTAAGCACTAAAAACTTTTCCGATTAATTCACTCTAATTTGGCTATTGCATTGTTCTTATACAGGCTTCTAATAAAGTGTACAATGTGTAACGGTGCACCCATTTCTTTTAGCACCTTTCGCAAACAATGCAGTTAGATTATTAAACGGCTAACTATTGTTATCCTTTATGATCCAGGAAAACTATAACTAAGAGTAAACAGCGTTTTTCAGTATAGTTTATCACCGACTATCTATCAATTGAAGTTCTATTTGAAGTTTTCAGTTTTTATTTTTTCCATTGCTTTAGCTTAAAATTGAAAATATAGTGATAGAGCCTAAAAAAGCTACCATTAGAGACCATATGCAAGTGACATCTTAAAACTTTCAATATGCTATGAATGGTTAAAACAATTTAAAAGCGGTGATAGAGAATTAATCGATAAACTAAGATCAAGAAAAACTCTAACCTAGATAATGCTACTTTAGTTTTGGTAGTGATATTCAATCCTCACAAAACCATATAGGAATTATCACAAAATCTAGGCTGTCCCTGTTCAACAGTACAAAACATTTAAAAAAGAATTGGTATAAAAATAGACAAGGAATTTGTGTAGCGAAAATATTTTTCTTAACAAAGGAAAACTATCTGTTCGTCAATCTAGTCTAGGCATGAGATTGATCCGTTTTCGAGAAGGATACAATAACCAAAACAGATATAAATAATAACTTTCATCAAATCTTCAGATTATCATCTTTTTAATCTTAATACCATTCACATAGAAATAAAAAAATACCTGAAATGTGGACAAAAATTAAAGAGAATAATTGAAATAATATTTCTACGTATAAAAGTGCTTATTATAATATTTTTTCTTCATGTTAAAAATTCTAATACTTTCTACAATTTTCTTTAAATATACTGAATATGAGGGATATAAAATAAATATTGATTATTTGAGTAGAACAAAAATACCGCAACTTTTTTATCATACGTCGTAATTATTTATGGCTAAATATTCAGAGATTTGGCGTTGATTCTTTATTTTATTCTATCATTTTGATTGTGAATGGAATGGAAAATGAGAGAAACACTCCTTGCATTTATGGGTTTAACGGAATTGCAAGAGGTGGAAATAGTAGGATGACTAAGCTTTTCTGCAGACGTAAATCCAACAGTCGCAAATTGTCAATTTCGATCAACAGACATTTTTAGTAAGAATTTATTTTAATTTAATGAGAAATGTAGAGACATTTCAGATTTTTAATAATTTATAATTTGCAAAGTAAATGATTTTTATTAAATTATGTTTAAAGTTTTCTTCACTTATACATATTAGCATTCTCTGAATATTTAATTACCTCAATGTAAATAATAAAATAGATACACAGTTAGTACATTATTGAACGTTATAATATTTTTTTGAAGACTTGAATATGCGCCAGAATCAGAATAATAATCAGTCTGAGTTATTTATATTAGGTTTTTAAAATTATTAATATTAATTGACGTGATAAAGCAGTATAAGTGATTTTCATTATGTCGTACATTCTTTCTGTTTTTAATAGTTCAAATCTAAGTTTGTATGAAACAATGGATTTGTTTGAATTGCTAGTAAAATATTTATTTATTTTATTGTATTCTAAATAAATTCATAATTAAATAAAATAATCATTTTACATATAGTAATCCTAGTGATTAACTAATATTCACTATTCCCATAATCTTTGTTAATAAATATAAAGACATTAAAATAATATTCTATTATTTAAATTAATACGAAAATAATCCGTAAAGTTTATAAAATCATTCATATTAATATGTAATATTTTTTTTAACTCTATAGTCTAAAATATAACTATAAACTTTAATCAATTACATAGAATTTTGGTAAAGCATAAGCAAATTTAATAAAAATAGTATTGTACATAAATGCATAGAAAACAGATAATTAAAAAAAAGGAACCTTAATATATACATATTTTGATGCCGTTGTTAAATAAAGTATATATCAGAAATATTTAATATGAACGTAATTAGTACTGCACTATGACATTAAATAAGGTTAAGGACTTAAATTTCAAAGAAACTAAAGAATTACTTTCAGAACGTGCATTGAATTAAGAAAATTGATTTGATTGCTTTAAATTCCTTACAAAAATTGTTAGGTTAACTATTTCGACAGAAATATTAATAATAATAATTAAAAATGTATGTTAAAGTAATAAATGATTATCTTATTCGCAAACATAGACCTGTATTATATAGAGAAAAATATAAGAGAAGAAACATATAACAAAAACACTCTGTTAGAAATATTATTTAATAAATAAATAGTTAAAGATATATCTGCATAGAGTAGACGTTTATTTAATTGTTAAAAATATTAACATTTAAGTTTAGTTTCATTAAAAGTTGAGCATTCAATTTAAACTAATACGCACAAACACAATTTAAATCATACGAACAGTTTAATCAGGAAACCGCCCGAGTTTCCACGCAAATATAACAAAGAAAATTTTCCGGGGATGTGAAAATAGGCGGGGGGTGGAGAGCATGTGATCAGGGGTGTGCAAGGCGAGGCCCGTAATCAGATGTTTGCCGGGCCATTTAACCTGCGCGGTCCGGTCGCCGGTTAGGGACGTCTGCCCTCGGACAAGTGTGAATTACTGGCGTCGCGACGCTGTGCTTTCTTCGCGCGTTTTGTCGTGCTATCAGTTGGCCGGAAGCCAACCGAATATAAACCTCGGCGGTCATCGCCCAATATATTTATTGTCCTGGAAGAGTCTAATAGATTTATAACTACGGATAATCAATAGCAGTTTTCCTTTTGCCATATAACTCACTGTTCGATTTATACTGAAATAAATTAAAAACCGACGAATTATCTCCGCGAAAATGTATATTATTTCAATTTATTAAATATTTCGTTGGTATTCGCGACGCCAGAGTGACGATTAATTATTTCAGAATGATACCGCGCGCAGATTTTTCGTCGACTTAAACATTTTAATTGCAAATTTCGTTTTGCGTGATTGTCGTGAATAAATTATCGGCAAAATAAATAGATATACATACACATAATATATACGGGGCGGCGAATTTATTCAACAATTTCATTAAAGTGCTTGAAATTTAAAGCGTTTTCAAGAATACCGACAATTTCGTCTGCGAAAACCGCCCCTGTCTCATGAATAGCGGACTCGGTGCAAAATTTTCTCTATGAGAATAAAATTGTCGTGGATTAAGAAGTTAATTAAATATTTTAAGGTTTTCTTCTGCCTTCTAAAACTTGAACCGCCACTGAAGGGGTGAGATCCGCGGTGTACAATTATGCACGTTCAAGGAATACTATTATTTTGGAGCTGTTAATATAATTCTCCTTCAAATAATTTTCAAGGATTATACTTAAGACAGTTGTGAAAATTATTAAAAATATTATATTTAAAAATTCAAAGATCAAATGCCAATACGTAATTAATTTTATGATCAGTGGACAATTAAAATGATGTATTATTTATATTTTGAATAAATATCAGGGTGGTTTTAATTTTAAAAATATTAGGATACAATTAAAGGCTTCCTTATATATTTCTGCATATTTCTCGGGGAGAGAGGGGATGATTAAGGGATAGAATGAGTGTTTAATTTAAAATTAAGCGTCGCCATTGTCCCGCCAAGACAATCGGCAATCAGATTTCAAAGAAGGTCGTGAAAACGCGAACGGGAAAATAAAAACGTTAATTTTCACCGCGGTTTCGGGGGGGTAGGGGTTTTTCCCCTTTTATCGCGGTCGGATAGGTCGGCGGTGGGGGGTCCGGCGAAACACAAAGACGAATTATAAAGTGGGGAGAATAATGGGGGCGGGGAGGGAGTCGGAAAATCCCCGCCAAAGACGGAAAATCCTCAGACGGATATATCACATGATTAGAGAGGGTTTTATTTGGGAGCGAGGCACGACTTTCGGGCTCCAAAGTGGGGCCCTTAACATGCGCCATTTGCAATAATATCTTTGAAACAATTACACCAACGATATGCCATTTGGACGTGTGCCGTTTCAGTGCCAGTTATTTTCGGGAGGTAGATCCGGCCCGTAATCGCCGACGTGTAACACTAATTCTTGATATTAAGCTGGATGTCTTTAATGGCATGTAAGAAATCAGCGGAAGCAGTTAGAGTCCAAATTTTAAATATGGCCCGAAAAAAATATTTTTTCGGATATTTAAAAGATTATAATTTTATGGAATAATGGTCGCTTGTTGACCTAAAAACCTCTGTTAATAAGGATTTCAAGATAATTAAACGTGGCGTCAGCTTTAAGGTCCTCTTTAGTATTCAATTGGGAGCTGAATACTATTAATTGGTAGTACTTACATGCTATCAAAAAATATAAATTACATATATAGTAGAATACTTTTAGTTTTATCATTTATATCCCTAATAATCCTTAAATTTATAATTCTTTTTATTATATTATATAACTTCTTCTGGACACCGTAAAAAAATTAAAATTTATTACTTTAAACACAGAATGTATGGATCAAACACATACCCCCAAAAGCGTACTTAAAGTCAATTAAAGAGAAAGAAATTAAATTTTGAAAAAACAAAACTCCAGATCTCCATATAGCAAAGACCTGCTTTGGGTTAGACCAGCCTTGAAATCTAAAATCTGACAATTACATCGTTACAGTTTAAAAAAATGCCAAAATATGGAAACAATTTTACCAAATCATCCGTGTTTGGTTTAATATATTCTCCTGCGACTTTCATAGAATTCATGAAGGTAAAGAGAAAGATAATAGGTAGACGGTTCTTCGTAGGTAAAAGCTATAAAATAACGTTTTGATCCTATCTGATTGATTGCGACCATTTTTATTTTAAATTTTTAAATAATATAAATAATTATTTCTTTACAAAAATATTAACAATAAGTATGTCGCATGCATTTTGGTTGTTTTGCCAAAATGCAAATACAGCGCCGGTATAGGGCTCACATTGAAGCTCTCTAGTGAGTTGATGGCGCTCGAGTGGTTAACAGATTCTGAGAAAAAATATTGTAATAATAGAACTAAGTAACAAAATTAAATAAAAATAGGAAATCATAAACAGTTTAAACATAAATGGCTATATCATGTTCATAGTATTTTTTGTATAGCAGTGTATAAGCATAATTAGAAACGCAAAGATAAAACAGGTAGATATACATACATATATAGTAAAAAATAATGTAAATATAAAGTGTTATATACAAGACAAATCAAATAAGAGGAAGATGAACCAGAGACGATTCAGTTAATTTAAAATGGAAAACATGTGGTATGAGTTAAATTATCATTAATATCTACTTCTCCTTTTTTTAATGGGAAGTAAAACTAGGATTTCAGGGCGGATAATAGCAGTATAAATACGTTTTTTTAATAATTTTAAAGACGACACTGTTTGTGCCTATAAGAGTACGAAAGAGCACGTTACTATAAACAACAAATTTGAAAAAATCTGTCATTACCTCAAGATATTTCCAGATGAGCAACACGGTTTTCAGTTAACAGGCCAGGTCACTCCCATGCCACCAGATTTGAACGCGGTATTGGTGCTGGCCGGAATACCGCCAATAGCCGAGGAGCCGCAAAGAGCTATACGAGCCGCAAAGAGCTATATCTGGCCGAAGAGCGCAAAGAGCTATACGCGCACCAAAAGCAAGAGCCGGACTCAAGAACAACCGATCACCGGAAAAGAGTACGCCTTCGTCTGATAAGAAAATGACAGGAGCGCTGGGACGATACACCAAACGGGAAATAGACCCGAAAACTGATTCTAGCGATCGAACCGTAGAGTTCTACCTCTGCCAACTTCTAAATGGTCACAGATGCTTCGGAGAGTACTTTCACCTAATCGGGAAAGAGGCTACCACGGAATGCGATCACTAAATACTACATTGTCCACGCTTTATAGAAGCTAGAAAGAGCCTAGGAGAAGAGACGCTAACTATAAAAGCCGTGCAGAAACTCCTCCTCGACAAAGACGAAGACCATAAGACGCTATCCACGTTTAACGGGATAGTAATGCTCAGCAAGGAGGAAGCCAAAAGATCAAAACGGCCGCCAAACAACGGCCGACAGCAAGGATAACGGAAATAATCGATACCAAGAAGGACGTGAGGTAAAGTTAAAGTTGTACCCGAAAGTCAGCCACCTCACGCTGAATATTTAATGACAATACCATGGTGGTAGTCGGAGCTGGAAGAGGGGTTTTAGTTGGTAAAAATCCAGCACTATCTTCTAAATGGAGGTGTCTTTTGAAGATATCCCCTCCTCCAACAGTAAAAAAAAGATTCTCTGGTTTACAGTTTGTCGGGAAAGAATTGAACTTCAATCACTCCTCCGGCGCGATTATTTTAGACATCGTGCTTGCCTTTGACAAGGTCTGGCATGAAGACCTAATTTACAAACTAATTTCAGCTTAATATTAAGCTTATTTAAACATTTTTAGCAAATAGAAATTTCAGAGTAAAATTTCAATCAGAACTCTCTTACTCCCGTCCTATTAGGGCAGGAGCTCTACAAATCTCTACGTTATCTCCACTGCTCTTCTCATTATACACCAGCGATATCCCAGCACTATCAAACAAAAACATCTCTTCTTCCGCTTATTGAGAAAAAAAGTTCCATGTCCCTTAGACTTAAACTATTAATTTACACCGCAGTTATTAGACTTCAGATCCTTTACACATCCTAAATCTAGAACTCGGCTTCCCCCAGTTAACTTAAATAAATATAGACAAAAATTAACACAGCACTCAGAATTATTACAAATGCACCATTGTTTATAAGAAATGCATCAGTCATAACAGACCTTAACATCCTCACTAATACTGAACTAATAAAAAAATATGCAATCCCTTTTTATAATAATCCTCATAAATTTAGATCTATTAACTCATCAATTTTCTCTCTTGCTAAAGCCTTTTTTTATCTCACTTTGTCTATCTGATTATACCTTTACATATAGTTTTATATACAGTTTATCCACTGTCTTTAAAAATATTGAATGTACGTAAAAAAAATTAAATCTGCCCAAAAAAAAACTTGTGAAACTCAGACTATTAATGTCAGTTGAAGTGGAACATAGGCACTGCCTGACAATCCCATTCAACTATAGACCAATATGAAATCTATAAAATCTGTACGTTCGTCATTTTCTAGCCATTTTAGTCGAAGTAAGTCGAAGAGCTTATCATAGTAATAAAATATGAAATATATATGTTTTCTGAAAAAATTTAGTCGATAGTAATTACTGAATCTATTTGATGTTACAGTTTCATTTTTATAAAAATGTTTTCTCGACGAATACCGAGAATTGGGGATTATTTCGAATTAAAGCTACCGTTCTGTATACGTAGATGCAGTATTTATGGCATTCGATGGCGGTGAGCAAACCGACTTTTTGAGTCTTTCTTCCATTTCAGCGCAAATAGAGTGATGTAAAGAGGGGAATACTCTGGCTCGCGTTATCGTAACACAAAAATAATACACACAATATAAATTGAATCGATTAAAAAATTGAGTTATTATTTTACGACGGCGTAATTTTTTATTTAATTTTAGAAAATTCTAAAGATGATTACCTATTGTTTCGAAATTATATTTTTTGTTCGTATTATATGGCAGACTACCGCGAATCTGAACCGGCGAGCGCCATTCTTTCGCAGTAATCAGCGGTCATTAGTGAAAAGCAAGGGGCAAAGTATACCCACGCCATTCCCGAATTTCATATATATATATTCGCGATTTTTACGCTAGCGAATTCGTTATGGCGAAATGCGTTTCTTTACAGATAAAAATTTATACAGAGCGTTTGAGGGGGAGGGGGGGTGTTTAAAAGGGATGCAAATTGCCGACGAATTTCGGTTACCATTGAGTATGACGATTTTCGCAAATGAATATGGCTTAAAGAGATGGATAGTTCGATTTATATACGATAGCAGATTCCCAGGGCAATGAAACAGAATTAAACGTTGCCGGCTTATCTCTCTAATTAGGAATTCGTTGACCGTGAAAGTTGGAAGGATAGCTTGACCCGCGGTCAGGGTCTGAACAAGGTCCCATGGTCCGAGTCCCGTTCGAATTGTCAACGGTAATGGCGGTGGGGTCAGGCCACGACCCCTGCCCCATCCTCTTAACCCTGTGAATATAAATTATTAGAAACATACAGCCTCCCCCGTCCCTGTCGCAATCAAAGCTATTCATACGACCGTGTGGATCAAGACCGCAATTTGCATAGATTTATCTTTCAGGATTACCACCGATTCAATTTTAGCGACATCAATCAATTTAATTTCAGAAAAAATCCTTAATCAATATGTATCATTAATCTCCACGCATATCCTATATCATCCCAGATTCTGTTGTCCCAATATATCAGGGCTCAATTCGATTTGTATTTACATAATTTAACGAATCAATGAAGAGGATTAGTTGCATCTGAGTTGTGCAGGCCTCCCCAGTGGTTACTGAGCGCCGGTCGCATTTAAGTCTGACCAGATGAGGTCCATTGCACATCTATATCCTTAGGGATGATGGGATAATATATCGACGTCGTGCGACGATTGTCCTCATTAATTACTTGTTATAGCACGGGGGAATTATGGATGTTTGACGTTGAAATATGCATGAAATTTTAATTTAAACTTAAAATATTATAATGTTGTCGGTGGCAGCTGTTAAACAATCCGTTTCTAAGCTTGGTCATTAGTTAACGGAATTAGTATCGAGTTATAAATATCAATTTGGTTAAGCTTATTCGTATCCCCCGGTGGGCTATTAATCACGTACAAGTGCATTGATTTAAGGAATCTCATATTATTGCAATGGATATATACATATATTTTGATTAAATAATATAAACAATATATTTTAATATTAATAATTTGATTTATCATGAATTATTCGACAAATCTAATAATTAGGAAAAATAAATACAACAAATTTTAAAGATTTTGAATGAATTTGATATGAATTTATTTTGATTTATTTAAATTAATAAATTTTTCAAATGTAATCACTATATATGTATTATTTTTAAATCTCATAATAATATATTAGATCTTAAAACATGAATTACTGTATTTTTACATTTATTTTTCGCGAAAATATTTTCATTTAAATAAACTATTAGTATTAAAGTAATATATTAATTTAAATATAATTTTGATATTAAAATATTATCAAAATGATATGTCTTAATATTCATTTAAATTAAAACTCTCAGTCAATACTATTCTATGATTATCTAAATATTTTTCAGTATATTATGTATGCAGACTATTTTTTAGAATTATTTTTTTTTAATTTAGATATCTCGTGCTATATTTATTAAATTACTGTCATTATTCAATTAAATTAATTGTTATAAACTTAGCAATTGAATTAAGCTGCTATTAACTGAAAATAATAAAATATCGTTCTTGGCTTTAAACATAGTAATAATGTTTGTTGAGCCTAAATCGCTTTCTTGAGACGATTTTCTATATCACTGATATTTAATATTAATTTTCGTTATGACAAAAAAAAAATATAAATTGTAATACTAAAGGGAAATGTATAGGTTTTATGTATAAAGACATTTTTCATTTACCTTAAAGTCGAGTTGGGACTTAATGCGACTTAAGTAAAGTTAGATTAAAATTATTAAAAATATTTATTTCATATGTTAACATATTAAATAAGGCTTTAAAACCAAAATATAAAATTAATCCGTTTTATTCAATAATAGTGTCGTAAATTTTTTAAGATCTTTATTATTATTTTAAAAAAGTTATGAATAACACAATATAAATAATTGACATTTGTTAAAAATACGCATCCATGTTTTATGTACGAAAGCATTAATAAATATTGTAAAGTTTAGTTTTTTAAGCAATTCTGTTTTGATTTTAATAATGTTGGATGAAAGTTGTCCTTTTATTTTACGAAATAAAGCATCATAACGATGGTGTTTTGGTGTAAAATGATTTTTAACCTAATCATTACTTCTGGAGTATTTATGATTAATAAAAACTATCAATTCTTTACTATTTATTATTACAGTTATAAATTATCTATGAATTTTATCCAGTTAAGTCAAAGATTTTAGTTCACTACTATATAACAATTATGTGTTTTTTTCCTAAAAATGTATCAAATTATAAAATTATAATAAAAATTAAGCTATACTTTTAAAATATGCAAAATAAAAAAATATATACTATGAGTTGTAATCAAATATAATAATTCATTCATCTGTGCTTTATCTAATCTTTAAATAACTTCTACATTTTTTTAGTGATTTTTTGTTTACCTCATATATTTTTTTCATCATTTTTGATAATAGAAAGAATTTTCAGGATGCTTTGTTCTTCAAATACGGAGGCTGAAGTATTTTATATCGGTGTTGGTTTTAGCTAATGAAATTTTTCCATTTTCCATTTTTTCCACAAGTAAAAAATCGCCTACTAAAACACGTAAAACCTGATGGACACCGAAGTCAAGGTATGCCAGGGACTGGTGTGATAATACTACATGTATATTTTTCAAACTCTGAAAGCTGTACCGCAAAGCGTTGTCCGGGTGCTCTATTACTCGAGCCGTTTGATGTATCATAGTTCCGACATAACACCACATCCGATTGCATACAACATCCGCATCATTTACCAAAAATAACTGAATACATCACACAAACACACGCACATTAGCCGTCTTGGTATTAATAGAGTGGGTGTCTGAACATAATGCGAATGTGCGAATAAGCAACCAGAACAGGGCGCGATAAGACGTCCCTTGCAAAGTTCCACGGCCGCGGATGATTACATCCGCAAAGTTTTGGGTGAGCAGCAAGGCACAAATAGGACAGGATACAGAAACGTCAAGATTAATTTGCCAAGTCCACGCGATACGTATCGGAAGGCTTTAAGTTTGGACATTAATCTTTTAATTCTGCGGTCTGGAACTGGAATTAACAGGTATTCGGAGCGGGCTAGTAAACTACTTATAAAGTGTTTCCTCCGTGAACGAAAATGTACTGGATTAACTTTTGGGGCCGTTCTTCTTTGACGTCGCAATGGTGAGCCGTCTAATCCTTCCGTTTGTAATGTAATTCGAGACGTGTGTGTGTGTGTTACTCTACTTGTCCTAATTATGAACGAAAAAACATGGTTCAAGAAAATCAACTGTAATATAAAAATAAAAATATAATAACAACACATATGTTGAGGCAGCGCGACAGTAGTACCAAAAATTGGTATTCCATCACCAAATTGTTAAGGCACACGGGCTCGAACGTATCAAAAAAGTACACGACCGCTGACGTCAAATTATAATCGTCCGGTAGTTGACGATCGTTTCGAGGATCTTCATTGTTTTGACAATGATGTTTATTGAAGAGATACTGATGTCGACAGTTCGATAGGTTTATCTCTGTTCCGTTGAAGAAAATATTTTTGGTACAGCAACAGAAGGTTCCCAAAGATTCCTTTAGTATTGAACGTTGGATTAGAGGTTCCTAAAGATTTCTTTGGTAGAGGATTCGAAGTAGAGGTTCCTAAAGATTCATTTCGTACTGGATTCGAAGCAAAGTTTCCTTTGCTTACGAAGAGATAATCTTGATATGAGAGTAAGACTTTAACTCTGCTAAAAATTACTTTTGCAAAGTTATTTAATTGTTGATCAACTACCCCCGCTCGATCTCAAACCAGGTCCAATTCTATGCAATTTTCTGGCGCGAAAGCGGCGGTTCTTCGATATTGTTATTACGAGTACCCATAAGTAATGTCGTTTTTACCTGTTGGCCAGTAAGGACGTGTTATAGGTTTATCTTGCGTAGCGGCTACCTGCTCGTGGCCTTTAGATAAAAAAAAACGGTTTCTTTATCCCTCTGACGACAATGGGAGAGACGTGTCCGTTCGGAACAACATCTGCGGAGCTGTATACTTATTTAATAACATTTGAAAAAGGAAGCGACAGAGGCTACGTAGGATTTTGCGAGATTTACGGTGACATATTGGATGTCAGGAAATGCCAACGATGGTTCAAAAAATTTAAATCTAGTGATTTGAAAATCGAGCCTCGAAGTAGACGATCCGTCCAGACGACGAAGCAGCCGTGAATTCTGCAATCGAACACGACCCGATGCTGACCATTGAAAAATTATATATTAAGGTCGGTACATCCTGGATCTTGGATGGGTCACACTGTTGTATCCTTCATATTTTAGTAGCCAGTGATATTTAAAGACGATAATTCGGTATTTTCCAACTTCAAGGTGATACCGAGTGCAAGCAGATCAAACAGAACCACGGCCATCGCAAGTCATACTGATCTACCACCTACAATAATCGTATATAGATTTAAGTGCTTCTTACTTCTTATTTTCAGAATTCTTAGGTTGTTTCACCCTGCTGCGCTATTTACCTTACTCATTCCTAGAAGACCCTAATCTGTTGACCAACTAATAACTGCTTAAGACTCAAAGCATGCTTAGTACTAATCACGTCAAGGTCTGTAGAAACGCATGCTTTAGAATAACCACGTAGAGGTATCTAGAAACAATTTTTGTATCTCTGTCACCAGTAACTGGTGTAGAGATGCGACTATCCAGGGCTAGGTAGACCCGAATATTGTTGTTTTTCTTTAACAAAGACGATGATTATTTATGATATTTATTCTTTAAACATTTTTATACGAATATAAAACGTTTTTGACATTTAGGAGCACGGATAGGCTTGCAAAAACCTTTTATAATTGCAATCGAAATCGATATTTATACAAAATTAGGTGACTGTTGATGAAAATTGGGTTATCTACTAGAGAGAAAGATGCAAAAAACAATAACTATAAAGAGCTCAGGTATCAAAATAAATAATAAGTTCAGGCCTCACCAAAAAAAGTGTTATTTTGTGTTAAATGGGATCGCAAGAGGATAATTTATTTTAAAACATTGAGACAAGGATAACTTTTATCGACACAGTTTTATTGTGATCAGCAGGAATAGTTATATGGAAAAAATCCATCTTCTGGCTAATCATAAGCTAGTGTTTTTGCAACACCATAACGCAAAAATAATAAGTAAAGCTTAAAAATGTAATTTAGAAGATTCTACCTCTTGTGGCGGTGCCCTCATAAGGTTTGAGGATCATGAGCATCTTTGTTACTAATCTTCTTGATTTCGACCCTGCAAGATCCTTCTTTAGAATATATAGAACATTATACCTCATTTAATTCATTGTCTAAATATCGCTCTGTTGGATTATAGTATTTAATCTAATATAATCAATGCAAAATTCTTAGGATGATGAAAAAATATAGCAACTTTGACAAGGTCAATAAGGGACTAAATAAATAAGTTTTTTAAGAGATCAAAGTTATTATTTTTAATAAGAGGTAGATAAGTAACTATTTTTCTTTATTTAATTAATTAGTTAAAAACATTACGTTTGACTTCAACTTTAAGAAAGATAAAAATTCTAAGATAAACATCTTTTACTTATAACAATGTAAAATTCTATCATTGCTTAATCATAGTAGGTATAATCTTAAAACATTAAATGTTAGTATAACATTTAAATATATGTATATTTATTAAACGAGAAAAATGTATTAGTTGATATGTATGAAGCCTATTTTTTGCATTCCAGATATTTTCCAACAACAAAGATTTTCCATATCATATTTTCATACGACCGAAAAACATTCTGTCTACACTTTGGCTAAAAAAAAATAAGCGGTAAAGAGTTTTAAAATTATAATGAAAAATCCAGCATTTTCTATAGTATTGGTAAAAGCGTCGTTTTAAAAGGGGTCAATAAGTCTGATAATTAGTCTCTTTTTTGAATATTTACTAATTACTAATGTTTATAAATAAAAAAATAATTTAAATGGTTTTTAAAACCGATTTAAATTTTTATTATGTGCATTATTTAATATATTTCGAGCATGAGTAATGAATCTAATTGTTAATTCTCCGACACACGTTCGACAATGCGCATTCCTTACATTTTTCATCTTATCTCACATTTCAAAAGCAGTACGACAAAACAATTATTCACAACATTCCGGCGAGATGCTTCCTGCTATGAAGAAATCTTAATAACGTCATTAGTTAGGGGTCTGGCTTCTTTTTGAAGATTCACTTAATAAGCCGGTTGGCTTCAGTCATTTTGAGTAGCGTAGGGAGGAGGAAGAGATCGTAGGTAGCCCCAGTCGTCATGTCAGCTCTTTATTTCCACATTTTATGAAGCAATTTGGGTGCGGGGGGTGTGTCGACAAAGTCGGGCATTGTCGGGCTCCGCTTCCTGTCCTCCCACTTCCTCTGCTCTACCCTCACCCCCCGGTGATGTTGCGCAGATCCAGACAAGACAGTAATTAGCGAAATGAGATAACGCGACGAGAAGTACACATTTCATGGCCGACTATTTAGATTTACGTGCTGCGCGGCAAGACGCTACGTCAGGGGTGGCCAAAGCTTTTTTTTAATTTTTTTTTAACATAATTTGTATTAAATTCGATATTTTGTTACAAAAGTTTACAATGAAATTAATATCCTCTCTAACTTTATATATTCTGACATATCACAATTAAAATATATTCATATTTAAAAATTTTACTACAATAATATGGGGCAATATTAAAGTAGTTACTATTTAAAGTTGCTGATATTAATAAAGGGTTCTATGGCTAATGGTTTGTTTGGCCGAAAAGAGCGTATCTTACATGAATAGGTCTTTGTGAAAAAAAAATATTTTGAAGACTGGATTAAAATAGAGAATTTTATACCTGATTAATAACTTATATATTATTCCATAGTGTACGAATCCTGCCGTAAAAATAATGCAATAATTGCAACTAGAGCCATTTATGATATATAATAAAAATGTTAAAGTATTTGGCAATGCCAAAAGTGTTTAAAATAATTTAAAAGTCATTTTAATTTGTCTTTCTTTGCAGTAAGACAATAACGGAGGAAGTATATTGTGCCCAACCAAAAAAATGCAGCTAGCAGAGAAAAAATCAATCTTTGGAAGAAGTTAAGGAAGTTACCGATAAAATATTTTGCTTCCAAACCTACTATTTTTTCGATTGCACAAACAACTAATTAAATATATGAAAGAAGGTTGTTTCTATCGAAAAATAATATATTTTATGAGCCAAATTAGTAGTCGAATAGGTGTCTGACCTAAACTATGAGTTAAGGGAATTCTTTACATCACTGTGGAGGAATAGAAAGAGACCCAATACCTATCTTTCCTTAAATGAACAAATATAAACAAATAATATACATTTCAATCCAACAGAAGTAATATTAAAATTAACGTATAGTGGTTTGACACTGAGGCGAATATAAGTGTGAGAGGCTCATTTCCCTTTAGCAACTTTAAATTCTTTATATGGACAAATGGCGCTTTGGAGTATTTTTGTTATGACATCCATTCATCATAGTCAAAATAATAAATAAAAATACGTCAAAAACATGCGTTTTTTAATATAATTTTCTTTACTGTTTATTTTATTTTGAGTTTCTACTCATTTATATTGAGTAAGTTAATCTCATAATATGTTCAATACCAATCGTGTCAAAAAAATATATATTTGTTCTTTTGGACAGCTGACATTTTAATGAAAATGAAGAATTTTTTAATAAACGCATTTTATTTTTTTGTGGTTATGAAAAAAGCTAGATTTTCCAAAAAATTAAAGCTTATTTTGGGGTCTCATAATGGCGAATTTTTCGTTGAGCGCATAAGGCACGCGCCTGGAGCTTCATAAATTCGAGGGGCCTTAAACTTCCAACAAAATATTTTTATTCATAATAACAATTTTATGTAACTTATATTATATAGATAAATGAATAACTCTAGGTATGTCATAGGTTTTAGACCCTTACTAATATTTCGAATCATATGCACTTACTGATTATTTTTGAATAATACGTTTTTATAATAATGTTTTTTGTGGGAGGGGAGGGTATATAAAACCAATAAAAATTCTGTAGCACAGCACACTATTGGTAAGCCACTACCTAAAAACTATCGATTTGTATCTCATTAAGATGTGAGAAAAGTGTCAATTTTGTGAGATTTTAATTAAGAAGAACTACATAATAAATCTTAAAGAATTTAGTATATGTATGAAACTAAACGTGTCCAAAAAAAATGTTACGGATGAGAAAATATAGTATATTTATCTCCAATGATCAAATAATAGTACTAGTTGATTTTTTTAACAATATATTGTAAAATATTCTTCATGTAATCAGGATAAATTATACATGGTCTTATAGCATAAATCTGTGATGTATGCGAGATATATTTTAATATTAAATTTTATTTATTATGTTTATGAAACATATTATTTAGCGTTTGTGTATTATATACGAAGATCATGTGTGAACGCCACTGACGTTATCCGCTCATAGCTAAATATTTAATATCCCTCGGGGATCTTACAATTCAAAGTAAACGCTGGAACAATTTTAAAGTTTCCACGCTGAAATTATTTATATACATAGTGCATCGCGAATAGTTTGCAAAGCGTTAATGCATAGGGAAATATCATTTTCATTATGGGGACAGAGTGAGAGGGATGGTTTGGGGGGGGGGGAGGGCACGGTGTCGGGTAATCTGCGGGCAACAATCGCACAACTCGAGACCGTACATGTCAAAGTTTGGTCCAAAGGAGAGAGAGAAAGAGCAGCGGGGAAAGAGGGGCATGTATCGCTGGCGGTCTGGCAAATTCCAAGTTTTTCGTATAATTCTTTCGCGAAGAGCCCGGGGCGCCCCGGTTTTGCCGGGTGTCGCCGAATCCTCTCCCAGTTTTAAATTTATCGCCGTGCGAATGGAATTTTAAGCATGCCCAGCTTTTCTTCAAAATTTTATTAAATTAAGCATTTTTTTATATTATTATTTTATTTTATTCAGTGTATAAGATATTTTAGCGAGATCGGAATGCTGGGAGTGAATTTTAAATATTCTAGAAATGTCTCATCGAATCATCTATAAACAATATTATTTTCAGATATCCTCGATATAATTCCATTTATTGATCATAATATATTTTACATTTAAACATGTTGATGCCAATAATGCTATATTCGTGTGTCCATTGCCAAAGGGTCATATTTTAATTCAATTTCTGTTCATTGTTTGTTCAATCCAACCCTTGAAAAAGAAGACACGACCCTGTATATCAGGATAACCTAAGGCGCAAGGTATCACTGCATTAACAATTCCATACAAAATATTCTGATTCACCAATGGACCTCCTGAATCTCCCTGTAATTTTAATAAACAATAAATCTAATTTCGTGAAAATGTACTACAATTAAACTCAAAGACTTACAAAACACGTTCCTCTTCCTGGTGCAATGAATGTACATAATATACTAGGAGATAAAGATGGTCTTCCTAATAGATTGGCACACCTTATTAAATTTATCGGATTTACTGTTAATTGCTGCAAATCATTCGGAATTGGTCCAGAGCGCTAAAAAAATAAATGAATAAATATAATTTCAATATTTACAATATGTTTTGATTGTTTTAAAGTATTTACATTTAATCTACCCCATCCAGTTACTAGTAAAGATTCTTGTAGCCTGATATCTCTAGTTGGTAAATTGATCGGTCCTACGAGATTGTTGAATGCAATTACTTTATCTGTTTTAATAAGTCCAACGTCATATCCTAATTGATTACTCCTATATAAGGAATGCCCAATTTTTTTCTGAATTTTGTATTTAATGACACTATCCCTCAGTGAGTTAGAACCGACATATACTTCGTTTACGTTTGGCCTGAAAAAAATGTTGAAATTGAAAATATTCACACAATACAATAATTAATTAAGAAAAACGTACAAGGCATGATTAAAAAAATGTGGATTTATTTATTTTCGCAGGCTGTATATTACAATTATCATATTCTTTTTGGGTAGATACGCCGCGAAAACCGTTATTTTGGTCGGAAAGAAAATCCCATCCAGGATTTAGTACATTTTCAAACAGTACTAATGA
>JAGXCT010036448.1:72644-120470 GCA_022495035.1 Philopotamus ludificatus | reverse complement strand
TTTATCCCAAATATAAGTCACATTATAGAAGGAGAAGTTATAATAAAATACCCATGAAAAGAAAAAATTCTTCTGCTTTCAGCGGCACACAGCAATTTACTCAACGAGGAAAGGCTATCGAATTGGAGACGGCGGAAACTCAACATGTGAAATATAAAACTAAAATCAAGCATCATCATCATCACCATCATCATAAATATGTTCAAACAGTAGAAAAAAAGGTGCCGTATCCGGTCGAAAAAATCGTTCATAAGATCGTTGAAAAGAAAGTACCGTATCCAGTCGAGAAAAAGGTGCCGTATCCAGTGGAAAAAATTGTCCATAAAATCGTGGAAAAGAAAGTGCCGTATCCAGTCGAAAAAAAGGTACCGTACCCAGTCGAAAAGATTGTCCACAAATATATAGAAAAGAAAGTACCTTATCCGGTCGAAAAAAAAGTACCGTATCCAGTCGAAGTTAAAGTACCACAACCTTATCCAGTCAAAGTTATTGAAAAGGAATACGTACCTAAACCGTATCCAGTAATTAAACATGTGCCGATAATCAAGCATGTCGAAGTCAAAGTACCAGTCCCGCATCCGGTGCCATATCCAGTCGAAAAAAAGGTGCCCTATCCAGTAGAAGTCAAAGTACCTTATCCCGTCGAAAAGAAGGTTCCATATCCCGTTGAAGTCGAAAAGAAAGTTCCGTATCCCGTAAAGGTATACATTCCAAAGCCTTATCCGGTTGAAAAAAAAGTTCCGTATCCCGTTGAAGTAAAAGTCAAGGAACCTTATCCAGTAATCAAGCATATTGAGGTGCCGGTTAAAGTTTACATAGACAAGCCGTATCCAGTGCACGTTCCAAAGCCATATCCCGTCGAAGTTGAAAAGAAGGTACCGTATCCTGTTCATGTTGAAAAAAAAGTGCCTGTACCCGTTAAAGTGTATATTCCTCATCCGTATCCCGTTGAAAAACCTTATCCTGTGTTTATAAAACACGACGAGCATTTGCATAAGCCAGAAGTCGAATTTGATCATTCACAACTATATATTTCTTGAAATGTCATTTTTTTTAAATGCAAGTCGATGTTAAATAAAATTTATTTACCATAACTATTTATGAGGATGTATTGTTGAATAAAATACTAATAAATCAATTCTGTGATAATTCTGTTTTTTTTTATTTTTGAATAATATGTTTTAATCATTCTCAATAGGGAAAGTTGAGATTAAATAAATACTAATTTAAAGAGAATTATACGGTAAAATTTCATCATGCATACTAAAATATAATAATATACTATTTTAAAATATGGATATATTCAATTTTTAAACTCGCTAAATCAATAAGAACTTCCCTTTTTGATATTTTAATGTTTCAGTATTATATGGATTGTTATAATATACATTTTATTGTAGTATATTTTATAAGAGATAATTTTTGATGTATTCATTGATTGCGGTTTTAAAAATATTCGATTCCGATTATTTAAATATTGGTTTAATTTTCAATGCGGGCAACACTGACGCAAGCGTCAATATTGTCAGTTGTCAAACTGTCAATTTAGTGCTCATGAGTATACCGAGTCGTTTATCAGAATGTTTACCACCGAATTTTATCTCTATTGTGAAAGTTGAATATGAAGCCAATGAAAATGGTAAATGTACAAAAACCCAGTCACCGCCGCCAGCTGAAGGCAAAAAAAGACCGAAACGAGTCCTCACCGAAGAACAACGCAAAAGACAAGCGGAATACAAGCGCAAATGGAAGACCAGACTAACAGACGAGCAACGCAAAAAGAATGCAGAGTATCAGCGCGAGTATCGTGCAAAATTAACCGAGGAACGACGCCAAAAAGAAGTCGAACGCGATCGAGAACGTCGAGCCAATCTTACGGAAGATCAGCGCAGGAGAAAAACGGAATGCGATCGAAAGCGACGAGCATTTTTAACGGAGGAGCAACGGAAAATGAGAGCTGAATACAAACGCAAATGGCGAGCTAGGCAAACGGAAGAGAAACGACGTCGGTTAGCCGATCTCAGACGCAATCGGAGGGCCAATTTAAGCGAGGAACAACGGAAAAGAGAAAGAGAGCGCGATCGAGAAAGACGAGCCAAATTGACGCAGGAACAACGCAAGTGGAAAACCATTTGCTCCCGTGAATGGTACGGCAATCTATCGGAAGAACAACGAAAAATATATCAGAGACGTCGACAGTTACGAGCGCAATACGTCAGAGCTAATTTAACGGAGGAACAACGCAAGAAGAGATCCGAATATATACGTAAATATAACGCCAATATTTCATTGGAGCAACGAATGCGACGATCGGAATGGTACCGCAACTGGTATGCCAAATTAACAGTGGAACAACGCAGGTTGAGAGTGGAGCGTCGACAGAGACGACTAAATATAATCGCAGAACAAAATTTACGGAAAACGTCAACGGATAACGGACCGTTCAATATCAATACGATTTCTAGCTTCAATTGTAAACGTATATTAAAAACAAAAATCTCTCCACTACGCACAATTAATATAATAAAAAATGAACATGGTGAGTTCGAACACATATTATAAATCTATCAAATTAATATTGTATTTATTTATTTTAACGTTTTAATTTCAGATAATCATAATCCTCTACGTTACCTCATAAAACGAATCGGATGTGATAGTGATGCTCTAATTAACGGTTTAGATAAGAGGTTTTTTATAAGAATTCTTCAAATGCTTACGATAGATTATCCTCTGGACATCGTATGTCCGAATAAATATTCTAAAGACATAATTTTATACGAAATCGATATAAATTGTGTAATTGAATTGCTGAAAAGATGGAACGGATGGAAAATATATAAAAACATTAAATGTCCATCCGTAGAACGTATATACGACGATATAAATCGTTATTTGCGTATAAATTTAAACAATATCCAGCGAGCTAGAAATAGGATCGTTTTAAGGGAATTGAATCAAAGTTATGATTCTCAAGAGACTGTTATTAATGTTTCGTGCTCGTTGCAGCGGCTGAAAACGTTATTTTATCATGAGCCACTTAAATATGTGAAATATTACCGAGAAGAACTATTCGTTGCAGCTTTGCCGCATCATTTAATGTCGTCATTTCCGCAATACGTATTCAATTGGCCGTTTATTTCGACGAAAATCGATCTACCTAATTTTTCAATGACGCACCGAATAACTAACGTCGACGAATTTTATTTAGTGAATCTCTCAAAGGAATTTAAAATAAAATCGTATACACCGCAAACTACAAACGCATTCATCGACTCGTCAATCAAATCAAAACCAATATTATCGAGCATCGTTATAAAATTTTTAAATCAATTAAAAATTGCAATCGATAATAGAGACGACGATAAAGTGACGTCTCAAAAAAAGCACGAAATAATTGAAGCCATAAAAGAATTTTCTAAAGATATCGCTCTATGCACTGATACAGTGGATACGAATACAAAATATTTCGCTAATTTAAATCCGTATCCTTATACCAGATATTTAGGCTTTCCTGAAGATGGGATCATAGACGTATCGGTGCCTGAACAAAAATTAATCAACAATCCGAAATTAAATATCAGATTACAGCAAATATCTCATCCAAGGATTTCATTCACCTTGGAAAAATTCAATTTAATATACGAGAGTAAGGATGATGCCGTAGATTTTATATTCGATGAGTCATTTTTATGTAAAATAAATAATTGCATTATATACAAATGTACGCTATGTGACGAGGATTTGGGACGCCATTCGCCTTCGCAGAGGATATCTGAACATTTATTGAATTATCACGGATTTGAACCGGACTGGGAATGCACTAACTGCGGTGATTATTTTACGACAAGTGATCTATCCAAATTTAGATGGAAACATGATTGCTTTACATCAAAACGGAAAATAAACAACGTTATAATTGAAAATGTGGATAGTTAATGTCGCAAATACAGTGGAACCTCAATCCATCGTTTTCCATGGAATAAAATAACGATGAATGCCAGGAGTCACTCTATCCATGCTTTTGTTGAGTCTTAATCCTCAGCATCGATCTCAGCTACTAATTTAATCGGAGTAAAATGAATACGGGAATATTAGACATTATTCTAATTGGTCTTTGTTAGGGATTATAAACACCGATGAATGCAAAAACGATACATCGAGGTTCTACTGTCTATGTAAAATATCAGTGCATCAGACCAAGAACTATATAAAATATATGCAGAAATATATAATAAAATCGTGGTGTAGACTGAAATCCTATGAAGTCTTCGCCCAAAATTGTGATATTACTTATTTGTATTATTAATAAAAATTATCTTTATATTAATAAATTATTATTCTATGAATATTGTTTTAATTTTAATGCGAAGCGTATAATAAATGGTTGTGTAATCATTATGCAATACAATAGAGTAAAGATTTTATTAAAAATAAGTAAATATATGATGTTTACTGCGAGCTATTAAAACATATTTTTTGGCAATCTGACAATATTATTATATAATCGTTATGCATTTATTCTGTTTAAAGAATGTCGCTAAAAGCAATTTGAATCGACAGGTATGTAAAAGTACATCATAGCATATTTGTTTTATAATTTGGTTCTTTATATAAACAAATATCACAATTTTTAAATAGAAAAAATCGATGTATACATTTACGTTTAAGCAAATAAATTTTAATGGTATTATTCAATAATGAAGTCAGTAATGCGTAGAAAATATATGTAGAAAACACATGAAAATGTTTTGAAAAGAGGGGTACACTATTTTTTGAAATGTCCTAACCTGGCAACACCGTCTCGCGACCTTGTCTGTCCTAGAGCTGTCAGTTGCGGTGGCGCGAGCGGCGCCAGTCAGTCAGTTCATCTCCCGTCATGAGTCGTCTACTGAAACCCGTGGGGCGTCTGCTCGCCGTGCAGGTACTGTCACCGTCATTCTTCGCCGCTGTCATCATCACTGTCACCTTCGCTAACGTCGTATTCTCATCCCCAGACGCCGGCTCCGCCCCCGCAGCTCAGCCGCCGCTTCTTCTCCAGCCCTTCCGAGGCTACATTCGAAACCAAGGTAAATATCTCAATCCTAACCACGCCATTCAAATATTATGTAATTGTTTATATATCCACAGCTGATCTGTAGTTCAACAGACAAGGTGAAACCTTATCTCGATACATGCAATTAATTGATCCTACATACATTTGTTCAATATTCAAACTCTCGACAATTAATTGTGCAAATAAAGATACATTATTCGATTTATTAGCATTAAAAAAACTACATGAAAGCAGTTGACCTTCATTGTGATACAACTATTTTTTTCTGTTACACTCGCAACATATTATAAATCTATTTATTGTCTGTGCAGCCATTCAAGCTTCATAAATTAGATTCGGGACCGTCGACGTCGGTCACCGTAACCAAAGCCGATGCCTTAAACTATTACCGTCAGATGGTCACGATTAGACGAATCGAAACAGCCGCCGGTAATCTATACCAAGAAAAAATTATCCGCGGCTTCTGTCACTTGTATTCAGGTATTGTTGCATTATTATTTTTATACCGACCGTAGTTCACGTTAATATTATGTGATTAATCGTAGGTCAAGAAGCCGTAGCAGTCGGCATGAGAGGCGCGATGAGGCCACAAGACTCGGCGATTTCAGCGTACCGCGTTCACGGCTGGACGTACCTCATGGGCGTATCTCCGCTCGGAGTTTTAGCAGAGTTGACTGGACGTAAATCGGGATGTGCTCGCGGAAAAGGCGGCTCTATGCACATGTATGCTCCGAATTTCTACGGAGGCAATGGAATCGTCGGTGCCCAAGTACGATCGGCATCATATCGAACATTATTAAATTAAAATTGCTAATGTGTTTATAATTCCAGGTTCCGTTAGGAGTAGGCGTAGCTTTCGCGGCTAAATACAAAGAGAACGGCGGCGTATGCATATCTCTTTACGGAGACGGAGCCGCAAATCAAGGCCAGATATTCGAAGTATACAACATGGCCAAGTTATGGAATCTGCCGTGCATATTCGTGTGCGAAAATAATGGATACGGTAAAAAATATCGTTTTATATTGAGTTTTTATTGTTTTTTACCGGCATTTTATTGTAGGTATGGGCACGAGCGCTGAGCGTTCCTCCGCCAGCACGTCGTATTATACGCGCGGAGATTACGTTCCCGGAATTTGGGTCGACGGTATGGACATATTGGCCGCCAGAGAAGCGACTCGTTATTCGATTGAGCATTGCACGTCCGGAAAAGGTAATTTTTTAACAAGACGTCGGTATTGAAACGATTTTTGCGATAATATGATATTGTGATTCAGGTCCGATCGTTTTGGAAATGGTAACGTATCGCTATTCGGGACACTCCATGTCCGATCCCGGAACTAGTTACAGAACTCGCGATGAAATTCAAGAGGTGCGTCAAACCCGCGATCCCATCACATCGTTCAAAGAAAAAATGATTTCGTCGGGACTCGCCACCGCCGACGACATCAAGGTATCGGACTTATTTAACTATTTATATGTGCCTTCGTCATCGTCATCATATTTGAATAGCGTTGAACGATTGTTGAACGTTATTCAGATATTCATTCGTCATTTTTTCAGGATATTCATGTTTGAGTTGTTTTATTTTCCAGAATATAGAATCGGAAGGGAAAAAATTAGTAGACGATGCTATGAAAGCAGCTAAAGCTGATAAAGAGATTGATTTCTCTGAATTGTCGACCGACGTTTATAGCAATTGTTTAGAGCCTCTCATACGGCACACGTTGCCGGATCGACCATTAAAACACGTCAATCAATCCAAACCTCAGAATTTATAATAAATCTAGTTAATTATTCCCTATTTAATTTAATTTATTATGCAAATCGGATCAATTTGATATTGCAATTAATAAAATATTAATATTATTTACCCCCGTTATTTGTTATAAAATTATTTATTATATCGAATACGACGCGACTGATATATAAATCTATATTCAATTGGTTTTAAGTATTCGAAATTAAATTGTTATGATGACCACTTGTTATATTATTGGCCTCGATTGATATTTAAAATTGAAATCAGTGGTTCTCGATCATTGGCTATAAATTGTTATTAACAGTTGTTATAATAAAATTTGTTATTTATGCTTTTAGTACATTTTTTTGTGTTGAAAATTTTCGTTATATCAAAATTTGCTTTCTTGCAATCTAATTGGCTTTTAAAACGCTTTGTTTCATTCAAAATCACAATTATTCATATACAAACGATACATTTTTCTAATATCATAAATTCCTCTATCAATTTTAAACGAAACAAGAACACATCTGCAATCTTAGGTATGTGGGTTATTATAGAGAAATGCTTTGTTGTCACTAATCGTTGTGCCTTTATGTATGTAGAGCTGCCGTTATCGTTTTGTTATAACCGAAAAAAAAATACATTTAGTCAGTGGCGGATTTAGCACTTGAGAGGCCCCTGGTACAATTCAGTTTTGAGGCCCCCCTCCTGAAAATAGTCAATATCGATATTAGCAATCTCGATGTTACAAATATTTATTATTTTTAGAAAAAATCAGGGACTCTGCAAGACTGTATGCCGAGGGCTCCATGTCTTGCATAGTTTTGCCTTAAAGTAGTTACATGCCTAAATCCATGGATTGTGGTCTACGGAACAGTCAGTGCAAAAAATAATTTAATTTAGAGAATGCTGCTAAATAATAAATAATTTTTGTTAAGAATATAAAATAAAATGAAAAAAAAATCGTTTGGAGGGTTGAAATTTAAGGCCCCAGAGACCCTCCTTATGTGCCTAAGGGGAAATCCGCCACTGTTTACAGTATATTATGCTATTACCTCTTTGATTCTGATACTCGATGGATGTAGTGGCAGTAAAATATACACATCTTTTGTCTGCTTGTTTGTTAATTCCAGATTTTTATACGTCCTATTAGATATTAAACATCGATAATAATATTAATCAATATTAATAATTTAAAAAATATATATATTTGTATAATTACGTCTCGTTTTGCATTCGATCCTGCTTGCTTATCTCATATGCTTGAATGCCTCTCTGATTATTTAATAAGTGCAATAGAACTGTGATCATCTGTGCGGTGATTGAACCAGTCCGAGGTTACTCGTCCTCGGTCTTTATTCAATCCTTAAATTAAAAGAAAAGGCGGAAATTCATTATTCTTCAAGGCTTTGAAAACTAAGATCGATACAATCAGAAATGCAATGAAAATCAATTCTGCACAGAATCCTTTTCCGAAAATCATATAATTTTGATTATACATGTTTTGCATTGACTTTCTTTCTATCATTGGCATGTTTAATCTATGTCCTGCTGTAATACAATTAAAATTTAAACATATACGAGGTTTGATAGAACTATATGCGGAATTTTTAATATTAATGTTACCATCGTCGAAGTAGTCCCCATCACTAGTGTCAGCATATTTTCCAATGCTCGAAGCACTACTATAACGCAATTTTTATTATGGCGTTAAACTACATCGGCCATGTTTTTTTTTTTATCATTTTTCGGAGTAGAAAGAAGGCACAGGGGAGACATGTCCTTTAATACAGTGTGATTTATGGCCAAAAATTCTTTCCATTTTTTCCACGAGTAAAAAATCACCGAGCACAACATAAAACTTCAAACCTTATTGACAGCTATAAGCAAAGTATACATTCAAAATGGCTGCCAATGTCAGAATACAACAGAGACAGGTGTACCAACACAACCAAAAAAGTTGTGACAAATGAATTTTTTAAAGATTCTGTATTTATTTTCATCAAACCTTATATGTACAGTGAAACCCCGTTTTTATGTGCCTGGAATTCACGTTTTCCCACTATTTGCGTTTTTATTTTTGTACCCCGTATCTACGTTTTCCCTCTAATTAGGTTATTTTTTTATCAATCCATTCAAAAACGTAAAAATGGGGTTTCACTGTATTTTAATATTCATTTGCAACAAATTAATCTTAATTATGATTAATTATTCGTAGTTACAGCAACTTTATTAAAAGCATGCGTTTGTATCTAACTTCACGTTTATTTAATTATACGATTACTACATTTTTACGTTATAATTACAGGAAGTGGAAGTTCAAGTAAAAAGGGAAGTGGACGAAGCTACTAAGAGATCAAAGACCGACCCCGAAATTCCCATGTCCGAAATCAGCGCCGATGTTTACTCTCACACGTACGAACCGATGATTCGCAGCACCCTACCTATCAATCCGTTCGTGCACAGCAATATATCTCAGACGGCGGCAAATGCGTAAAAAAAATGTGATAAAATTAATTTATCGAACAATTAATTGCACACAGTGAGATATAAATATATAGATATTTTATTTATTGTTTATGAAACAGATTCTTTTTAAATAGATAGTCAATTATATTGATGTATAGATCAACGGCACTTAATTTTAAAAATGTGTGCTTTGAAATGTGCAATCCTAAATTAATATACATTGTATATAAGTCATCTGTAAGTTATCACGATGTATAAAATACATTAATCGCGAAAAATTGTTAGTTGTTGTGTATATTGTTTATATAGTTTGATATTACGGTAAACAGGATATATCCACGTGTTACTGATAAGGTATCATTATGCGCTTGTAAGTTCATCTGATAAAATTACTTATATGCAAATTACGACTTATCGCATTGCAGTATCAATAAATCGTATGCAATATATTGATACTTTTTTTTACTTTCCTTACATCCAAATCATATAAAATCCTGAATTAATTTTTCGCTTTAATATTAGGGGGATCCGAATGAAATCGCATATCTTATAATATAATGTTTGAGTGCGGCAGATTTCATAAATTTCAAATCCGCATATGACATAGTTTACGGGCCTAAGCTATACTAGGCAATGAGGAGTCTCAATATTCCTTATTATTTGTCTCTTCTAAATGTCTCTTATTATCCCAATAAGCGTCACAAAGTGTGTGTTCAATCTGTGCTCTCTGAAGAATTCCAGACACCCCAGTTTGGGACAGGGTGACGCTCTAGCATATTTGTTGTTTAACATTTGATTCTTAATAAATCAGTGCAGCTTCTTGTCTATGTAGACGACATTGTGGCCAGATTTCAGCCGGCTCTTAAGGAGGCATACACCGAATAATGTGAGCGGCAATAGACATGAGACTGAGGATCAACATAATGCAGACAAAATACATGCCCATATGCCAAGGACGTATCCTTGAACTCATGAGAATTGAAGAGTATAACTTCGAGGCTGTTCAAGAATTCACAAATCTCGGCTCACTTATTACAAATAATAAAACCAAGTTGGAAGTACGAAGAAGAACCGTGCTGGCAAACTGGTGCTACTTTAGATTTCAACAGCATCTACGGTCAAAAATATTGGGCTTTGACAAAACAAGATGAGCCATAACTGGATATCCTGGAGAGGAGAATTTTGAGACGAATATTTGGAGCCGTATTCGACAATGGCGAATGGCGAGTATCTGAAGCAACGAGGAGCTATACCGACTATACAAGATAATACCGGTCACAGCTATCAGAGTGGCCAGTCACGTGTCATGAATGCGGGACGATAAGCCGCCGAAAAGCCTTATTGTTAACAAGCCTTCCTGTCCCCAGAGGAAAGAAAGACCAAGACTGAGGTGGTTGGACTGTGTATAGAGGGACACTGCTACATTGAAACTTACCGAAAGATATAGCGACATAACGGCAGGCCGGATGAAATGGAGAAGGGTGTTGGATGAGGCCAGGACTCTACAATAGGGCTGTTGCGCCTATGATAAATGAACAAATGTTCTAGCGCAGTTTGTGTCCAGACACAGTGAAAAATGTAAATCTGTTTTTTTTATGTTGAATTATGTTTAGCATTATTTATGAGAAATAAAATTTATATTATTTATTTGACGAGAACTTGAATCCCAACAAAGCCACTAAACAAATTAACGATAAAGTGCTGGGGTTTCAAAGGTTGAAATCGGAAAATAGATATCTAATAGATGTCAATCTGGACGAGCTTCTACATTTGATTATGACATATTAAGATCCCTGGTCGAGTTGGATCCTCGATTAACTATCGAGAAATTATTGCTGAATCTCCAAGGTCCACTGTACAACCACATTTCCAATGCATCTGTAAAACAAAGAAAATGGGAATTGACACTGCATGTACTATCCGAATATAACAAAGAAGAGCGAAGAAACACATGCAATCCTTTGTTGTCCAGACAAACAACTCGACCTTTTTTACACCAAATTGTAATTGGAGTTGAGAAATGGATAGTTTACGATAACATAAGTCGAAAAAGACACCGACTTCCTCCTTATTAAACTCTTGGAAATGATGTTTTATTATAATATATAAAAGAAATAAGAAAAAACATAAATTATACATTCATAAAAAATAAGCGATTTCTTTCGGCTCGTAATATATTGTACGAGCATATTTCAATTAATAATGCTACGAATGAAATGAATTATATTATGTTTACAATTACCATGCAGCATGCAATACAATCTACAGATTAAGAAAAGAAAATATTTCCATTACAACACAATGGTAATTAAAAACGGTGTTGAAAAATATTAATAAATTTTATTATTAAAAAATATCACATGTTTAATTTTTTATATACATTAAAACAATATTCAAATAAAAATATTTTTTCCCATACTACAAATTTAGCTAACCTAATCAATACTATCGATGGATAACGTTTGCAACGCATGCATTTGATAATAAAGCCCTCCGAGCTTAAGCAATTGTTCGTGTGAACCGCTCTCGGCAACGTCTCCGTTGTTCAACACACATATGACGTCTGAGTTTCGTATCGTCGACAACCGATGAGCGATTACGATGCAGGTGCGGCCCTCGCACGCTTTGTCCAGTGCTTGTTGCACTATCTGCAACGAACAAACATCAATTATTAATCTAAACGTGATTCAATTAGTCATATTACATACATTTTCGCTCTGCGTGTCGAGTGCAGACGTTGCCTCGTCCAATAACAAGATGCGAGGATTGCGAATCAACGCTCTGGCTATAGCTATTCGTTGTTTCTGTCCGCCGGATAATTGTGTACCCTTCGTACCTAATCTCGTTTCGTATCCCTAAAATATACAACACCATTAATACAATATAACTTAAATCTCATAATTAATACATCAACGAATATGTTTTACTAATGGCAAGGCTTTGATGAATTCGTGGATATTCGAGCTTCTAGCCGCGTCGATAATTTCATCCATCGAAACATTTCTATAATTATCTCCGTACGCTATATTATCGGCGATTGTTCTGTCAAAGAGTACGGGCTCTTGGGAAACGATACTAAGTTGAGATCTCAATTTTGATAGTGTCATGTCTGCCGCTATATTATGCCCGTCTATGCTCTGAAAATTCGTTTATTTGATTAATATTAAATAAATCGAGACCGTATTGTGATGAAACGTTAATTAAACTCACGACGGATCCTTCAATGGGATCGTACAATCTTTGAATCAGTTGTACGCATGTGGATTTGCCGCAGCCGCTGTGACCGACTAGCGCCACAGTCTTACCCCGATTTATATCCAACGTTAATCCTTGCAACACGTTCACTTCTGGTCGAGTGGGATAATGAAATTCAACTTTCGAGTAACTGATATCGCCGTCAGCTTTCTGAATCAAATTAAATATAAAATTTTGTTATGTTAATAATAATATTGGGTCATCCCATAAGCAATGACATTTATCAGATTACAATTAATTTGTTGCTTTAATAGCCCTTAATGAAAATGAGGGTCACCGAAGAGCATACATCATACTTTACAAGTAGAAAAAGAGCAACAGTGCAACAAATTCTATAAATAATGTGAATGAAGTGTATAGTGAAGGTGTTTTGAATATTCACTAGCGCAAACGATGGTACTTTAAATTTAGACAAGGCGACCTTAACTTGAAGAATGACAATCGCTGCGTCTCCCATCCTTACAGACAGGGGGGCGCCGTCCATATGGCCAGATTGTGAGGCGCACACAGGCGCCAGAAGATTAGGGGCCCTGAAAGGTGACAAGTGGGGAAAATTGAAAAATATTAATTCTTGACATAAAATGAGTTTTTTTATTGCAGAGGGGGGGTAAAGTATCAATAAAAGTTCTCCACACAAGCGACGGACACAGTCAGCGCATCATCGAGCCCCATGTCTTTTTGATGGAAAGTATCTACCGCGTAAATCGATGTCTTAAATAAACAACATTACTTATGAGATGTCCTTTTAAATAGTAATAATAATATTAAGGACGCCGAGTTTTTACCCATGATTCATTGACGGTTTTCGATGTGGGATCCGTGACAGCGGTATTTCTATCGAAGAGCCTGAACAATCGAGAAGCCGATAATTTAGCACCGTTGAAATTAGGGGCAAACGCCAAAGCCTGACCGATCATCCATGCACCGAAAATGAGGCATTCTGAAACTCTACATTGAATCAAATCAAATAAAGAAGTCAAATCGGTTGAATCACACTAAAGATTTCATCGTGGCACACTCACCTGATGACGTCTTGATGTGCCATCTCTTTATTTGCGACCAAGACGCCTCCGTAATAGAGCGATAATGCGTATCCGTAATAAGGTATGCATTGACCGAGCGAATATACGACTCCGCGTAAGCGTTGTTTCTTCATTGTCGACTTTGATACTTCTTCAATTTCTTTCATGTACCGCAACAACAAGCTCTCCTCTTGGCCTTAATCGAAGCATAACAACACAAAAATTAATCAAATCAACTTAATGATATATGTAAATAATACAAATGTATCGCGATCCACACAGAACATGAGTTGGAGGAGGGGATGAAGATGAAGATGGAGGGACCGATTATACTACTTTCTGAAGTGATAAATGCAGTCAGGCCCTTATCTACCTTAAAGCAAAAGGATGCAAGGCATCAGGGCCCTCGCCATTTAGGGGACATCGGCTCGAAACTAATGGCTCTGCCCGATAGGATATATTTTGTATAAAATGAATATATGAAAATAGACCCCAAACATTTCAAGTCAAGAATTGATAAAAATGGACTTTCCTAAGCATAAAAGTAGTTATTCGTGATATGCTTCATAATTTGGTCGTTATTTTGGATTCGTTTACTAATCAATATGACACGTAAGCGACGTGCGAACTCGACGATGTTCCGCCGCGACTGAGGCACGCTCCCGGCTCGTCGCATGTGGTTTCACCACTTGCACAGCACGATGTTTTTTCTCGTTCGCACTTGCACATGCCTAATTAAAATTTTTCCCCATTGTCTAAAAAATATATACGGATACTAATATATTGATTAAAATAACTTCAATACATTTGGGACAGGCGCCTGGCTAACTTAAAACGATGCATTGCATCGGGGCCAGCAGCATTTAGGGTCATTTTTTCTAGAAAAATTTGATTATACATATTGATTTGAAAAAAACATACACATTCATATAAATTAGGGATGCACAAACGATTTATTTAACGATGATTTTGTGGGGGCCCCCAAACCTTATCTTTGGAATGAGAATTTGCAGAATTTTCTCAGGGTAAGCAAAAAAATCTACAAAATAAGGATGTGAACTATCAGATTCAGCTAGTAAAAAAATATAAATACCTGGGTGCCTACATCAGTTCGGAGGTATAAATCAATGCCAGGATTGAGATGGCGAGAAAAGCTTTCAAGTTCCGTCTCCGAACTCTGCGATGCTTCGTGTGGTCTGTTCTGCATTGTTGCGGGACATGGACATTGTTGGTAGCGAACAAGAAGCGTTTGAAATGTGGTGCTACCGAAGAATATTGAAGAACTCATGGATGGAACACGTCAAACATACTATAACCGTACTTCAACTCCTTCGCGAGGAGCGAGAGCTTCTGAGAAACAACCATAAAATTGCGTACATTTTTGGACTAAATTGCCTTCTGCGGAATATCATGAAGGGAAACGTGAAAGGTATACGGTATAGGGAAAAATGAAGCTGTACGTGTTGAAGAATCATATAACCGAAAAAAATATATTACATAAACTTGCAACAGTTCTGATGTTTGTTATCGCTTCGGTCGCAATCTGCGATGATTTTTCCATTGCATTCTTTTCTTTTACGCCCTCGCCTTCCGTGAACAACGATTCAAAATAAATCGTTATGAATATAACTGGCATGGTTGCACACGTCACCAGCGTCATTTTCCACGAATAAAAAAAAGATATCAACACGCCGATGAAGAGCGTAGAGATAGATTGAAGTATACACCCTAGACGTGTACCTGTAGCCTGCAAATTAAAAACAATGCATTTATTCGCTCCCTATATTTATTTATCCGATTATTATTGCAATTAATTACCCCTTGTACTCCGCTACAATCGCCGGCCAATCTGATGCCCAACGCTCCGACAGAATTTTTATCATCGTCGTACCAACCCATATCTTGTTTTAACATATGCGAAAACGCCATTTTCCTTTTAAGATTTCAAATAAGTTTAAAATCTTACCAACAGTGAAACGGTTCAAGTGTTTAAGACATACGTACCTCAAGCGAGATGTTAATTTTGCTCCGGAGACATTTAATAAATATACTTGTCCGAATGTTCCGACTCCAGAGAGGATGCCAATCAAAACAAAGTATAGAGAAAATGATAATATTTGCTGTTTTATATAATCTTCGTCGTCTTCGGCTAACACCTATAAATACTTAATCTTAATATCCTGATGTTTACACGTAATTATGTCAAATTTTCTTACGCCGTAGAATTCGCCGAAAACGATTGCGAAAGCTGGAAACATCGCGCCGACAACAATCGAGGCTATGCAACCGAATAATATCAACTTCCATTCCGGTGAGTTTAGTTTTAATACTCTCCACATAGATACGGAAGGAGCATCCGCCGCTTCCTCCCTCTTGATTTTATCCAACGATGTCGTAGATAGTTTATTCGAGTCTATAGACACACTTTTCAGCTCGACATATTCTTCTTCGTCATAATTTTCTTCTGTTTCTTCGTTTTTATTTTCTAAAAAAATAATAATAATAAGTTCATTAGTGCCATATATATATATACATATATATGTTAAGTTATCCGGAAAGAAATCCAGCTTTTTTACCATTATTTTTAAATTTATTTACAAATATTACAATCCATAGTGAATAACTACTCATATTCCATCCAATCAATAAAAAAAACCATCTGAGGTGTTAACCCTGGCTTTAGGTTTGGATGATGATGATGATGATGATTTCGTATGGCTTTTACTTTGCCATTCTTCGCGTGGCTTGTCGTTGTTGGGGTTTCCTCCGACCTTTCGGAGCACACCAAGAACAACATTAGTTGGTTTCATAATCCAAGTGCAGGTTAACCCACTAGCCTTACCGGAGGGCAGGCCCCTCTTTGGGCCGGTAGGCCAACATTGCACGCCTTAGCGATAGTCTAAAACAACCACCGGGTGCGGCATTGCTTCCATCCGAACGAGTTTCCTCGTTGCCGCTACGGCCTGGGAACTGAAAGGACGGGGCGAGTTTGTAGGAAGCGGTAATGTGATGGGAAACGGCTCAAGGAACTATCCCGGCATTTGCCTTTGAATGGCTAGGGAGCCGGGTCAACCTAGCCCGGGATAGAGATACAAAAGGTGTTTCTACCTATCTCTACGGGGTTGGGTTATTCCAACGCGTGCGTTTCTACAGACCTTGACGTGATTAATTCTAAGCAGCTATAAGTCCTAAGAGATTATTAGCTAGTCAACAGATTAGTGTTCTCCCTCCCAGGGTACACTGACTCTGTGGCGAGGAATCCAACAGAGACCAGATTCATTTATGCATATGAGAACAATTATTATTTTTTTTATGGAAACCCGAGAAGAGAATTTAATTCAAATTTCAATTTAACGCCCATGTCCTGCCCGCCTAGCCTGCCCTAGCTCTACCTACACCACTCCTACCTATATCCTTGACACGTAACCGGTCTACCGGAGTCTGACCATTTGGACGACATCTGTGACCGGTATAACCCTGTATAGTCAAAACAGCTCCTCGTTCCTTCAGACACTCGTTTCCCCATCGTCGAATACAGCTCCAAATATCCATCTCAGAATCCTATTCTCCAGGATATTCACTTGTCGCTCATCTTGCTTTGTCCCCAACATTCAGACCCGTGTGTTAGGACGGGTTAGATGGGGGTCATATTGAGCTTGAATTTAGATTCATTGAAGTCTAAAGTATCATCGGTTTGCCAGCATGACTCTTCTTCTGACTTCCAACATTGCCAGCCCAACCTTATTTATCAGTTTTTTAGAGGATAATATGGACAGCTCATGCGGTACCCCAACTATCCCAAATATCCGTTCTGATTACTTTGCCCAAATCTTTTAAATGATCATGCGTTGTCGGCGTTAAAGATACGTATGTTTGTGGTAATTCTTTTACAGTTTGGAAGGATCGGATTCAATCAGAGATTTCAACATGAAGAGTCTAGATAACCTGGAGGACAACCAACGCAACCCTGTCGATGTTTGACGCGCCTCTACTGAAGCTTGGGAGGTGAATAGAAGAAGCACAAGGCCGGAGAACGTAGTGTCCTCCGATGGCAAAGAGTTAGGAGGCCATTTAAATGAAGCTAAATGAAACTAAAGCTGACGAACAACATACTAACAAAAAACCTACAATAATGTTTAGTTTAGTTAAACGAAAGTATATGGATAACATGGATTTCTTTCCGGATCACCTATTATTAATTAAATATTGATATAGTACCATTTTCCGATTGGACGTTTGCCATTACGAGATTATAATAAAATCCCTTGCTCTTTATGAGGTCAACGTGAGTACCCATTTCGGCTATACCACCTTTATCCATGTACACTATAAGATCAGCATTCGTTATCGTCGATAATCTGAAATACGAATATTACATCATTCCAATTTTATTACGAGTAATTTAAAGATTAGGTAATACAACCTGTGAGTGACTACGATCGTCGTCCTTCCCTTGCTAGCTGCATCAAGAGCTTTCTGTACCTTTCCTTCAGATTGTAAATCTAGAGCGCTTGTTGCTTCGTCCAATAGTAACACTTTCGGATTTCTTACAAGAGCACGGGCAATGGCGATTCTTTGCTTTTGTCCGCCGGACAATTGAGCTCCACGCTCTCCGACCATTGTATTGTAACCCTTAAAATATACATAAAATCCGGTAATTTTTAGCATTATCACTAATATATGGTGAAAGGAAACGTCGCGGGGACCAAAATTATACATACATTCGGCAAGCTGCTAATAAAATCGTGACAATTTGCCGATTTTGCTGCTGCTACGATGTCTGCCTCGGTGCAATCCTGTCTTCCGTACCTGAAATATTATCACTCATAAGCATAAAACTATCAAACACATACTCACTCATTAAACTTTCATATTACTTAATGTTCCCTTTGATTGTGGTATTAAATAAAATCGGTTCTTGGCCGACAACGCCTATGTGCTTCCGCAACCATTTCACATTTATATTTTTAATATCCTCACCGTCTAAAGAAATCGATCCGCGTTTCGGATCGTACAATCGTTGGATCAATTGGAGGCACGTGGATTTGCCGCATCCACTTGGTCCAACGAGCGCCACAATCTTTCCCGGCTTTACTACCAGATTCAATCCTTGCAATATCTACAACAACAATCGATTCATTGGAGATCTATGCATATTCACCAATCGTAAACGACCGTTTACCTTGACGCTAGTCCTAGACGGATATTGAAAATGTACACCGCTGAATTTTATTTCGCCTCGTACGTTTTTAGGCTTTAATCCCTCGTCGCTCAAACCGTCAATGGCCGACACCCTATTGATTACGCTGAATATGTCTTGAGCAGAACCACATGCCACTCCGAAGGATTCCAAATGCGGCAACGCCAATCCCAAATTTAAAGCCGCCGTCAACACCCCAAAGAACACCTAAAAAAATGGCCATATAATAATCTTGCGATATATTTAAATATTATAATACATCTATGCTCACTATCATGATAACGGCCGGCGTATACTCTTTCACATCTTTGTCCCTATCGTCTATAATTAATATCACACCGTAATAAAACGCAATCGCATACGTTATGTACGTGATGAACCATAATGTACCGGAACCGATTCCGGAATACAATCCTTTACGGCATCCCGTCATCTCGGCGGGCTTCAACTCCTCAGTGTATCTAAAGATTTAATTAAAATCAATTATTTAATTATTATGATTTTTCGAATGCGTTTGATTATATACCTGTCGACTTCTTTTTTTTCGCCGCCGAATGCGATAACTGTCCGAATGGAACTCAACACTTCGTCGGCTATAACTCCCGCAGTGCTGTATGCTTGTAATTCTCTCCTCGTGAGATTGCTTTGTATCTTAAAGTAGTAAAAATGATATATGTAGAATAGTTTACTCTGTACAAATGACTCTAGAAAAGAATTTAAACTGATATACAACGTATGTAAAGATGAAAGTGGACAACTGCTCAGCGACAAATCGGAAATCTTGGCAACATGGTTAAGACATTTTGGTATATTACTCAATCCCAATTTAGAGGCAGATACGGCTTTCGCAACAAACTTGCAAAGACATGAAGCCTACAAAACAGCTCATCTGACCAAGGAGAGTGAAGAAGAAGAAAACAACCCACCGACTCGATGCAAAGTTTCCGCAGCAGTCCGAAAATTAAAGAACTGTAGACCCCCTGGCCTGGATAGCATACAAGTCGAGCTAATGAAATGCAATGGGCAATATTAATTAGGTCGGAATCGTATGTCCACTGCACAAGAAGGGCTACATAACGGTCTATAACGGTAATCTACGTTCGAGATTCCTCTCAAAGAAGACTAAAGTCAAGCTCTACATGACCCTCATCGGGCCTGTCCTAACATACGGATCTGAATGTTGAACTTTGACAAGACAAGATGAGTGACAACCTAATATCCTAGAAAGAAGAATTCTGAGACGAATATTTGGAGCCGTATTCGACAACGGGGAATAGCGCATCTGAAGCAACGAAGAGCTGTACCGACTATACAAGGGTATACCAGTCAGAGTGGCCAGACTCTGGTAGGCCGGTAACATGTCAAGGATGCGTGACAGTCAGCCGCCGAAAACGCTAATGATTAACAAGCCTTTTTGTCCCTGGAGACAGGGGCGCGCCGTTCATATGGGCAGATTGTGCGGCGCACATAGGCGCTGGAAGATTAGGTGAGCCTAAAGACGCATAGGGGGGGAAATTAAAAAATATTAAATATTATCCCGGGCCAACATAACCCGGAGAACGTCCGTCACATTCATGACGTGGGTTGAGACGGAGGTGTCCTCCAGGTGGCAAAGATCAGCCTCAGGGTTAATAGGCCACTTAAATAATAGGAATAAATAATAACGAGATGAGTTAATTTTAAGTACCAGTGTTGCCATCGTGATGTATGCTAGGGGCTGGCCAGAAAGGGGCGATTGCAGGTAAAATAACGGTGTTTTTTTTTATCTTGTAACGGTCAGTGTATTACTGTCTGAGCCGTGGTCAGTTCGTCCATCGATATGTCCGGGATCGAAAGATTTTAAAGCGCAGCACTTGTTTTTAAAAACCACGAGGCATAACCTCAAAATGGCGCAGCCTAAGAAGACGCAGTACTACAACGAGGAGGATATCAGCACGAGACTAACGTTCAACGACGTAAAAAAATCCGTGACATTCTTTACCGGAGACGACGACTACCCGGTAAAGAGATGGATCACGAAGTTCGAGGAAGTGTCTTCAATGGTGGGATGGCATGAAGTCGAGCGCTTCTTCTACGCGAAGCGGCTAATAAAGGGCACGGCGCTGCTCTTCTTGCGATCGCAACGAAATATTAGTGACTGGACTACTTTGAAGAGCCGGCTCGAAACGAAATTCGCGTCAAAAACAAACGAAGCGCGTTTTCATAAGAGAATGGCGGCCATGAAGAAATCAAATGAAGAGTCATTGGTCCAATTCTTTTACAAGATGGTCGAGCTCGCCGACATTGGTGAGTTATCAGAGGAAGCCACGATGAAATACATTATAGATGGGATTCCCGGACCGAAGATCGTCAAGGGCGTGCTCTATAGCGCTACTTCGCTAGAAGACTTGGAGAAGAAACTCGATATCTACGAGGAAATGACGTCGGAAGAGTGTGATTTCAGCGAGTGGCGACATCCACTTCCTGAATATGAGTATAGTACCGTCCGCGGGGCAACATCCAATCAACGTCGCAAGAAAGTTCCAAGATGTTTCAGATGTCAGAAATTTGGACACTTGGCCAAACAGTGTAATACTGAAATGATCGATGCACTGTCCAGATGTCCGATGATGGATGTTTTTGTGGGCGATGTCGCAACGTCGACGCAAATTGTCACAGGGAGTCAGGCGAACCTTAATAAGGAACGAAAGTGTATAAATTTCAAGCTTGAAATATCTTCCGTTGACTAGGTGCTGACGGAATTTTTAGACATGGTCAATAAAAAATTAGGTTCAACTGCATGCAGCGAGAGTGATATTTTAATTGACCTGTCAGAAACTGGGTCTGACTGCGACGTAGACTTAAAGCACAAAGATTGTGACAATGTGCCATATTTTATGCATGAACAACGATTATGATACTCAAAAAAAGCAAAGTCCAGTGATAGAAATGTAAATCGTTCAGTACAAAGAGAGTCCTATCTACAAACGGGCTACAAAGATGTTGTATCAAGACAAACACATAGTAGACAAGCAAATAAACTGATGCAACTGCAGAATAGGATACGGATATAGTGTTTTAAACAAGTGACAGTGAAGCTGATGTGGCAACGGAGCGATTACTATCAGTAGATTATGAGCAAAGACCAATTTTAGAAGAAAACATTGATATGACTGACATGCAAAACCAGCCAGAATTGTTTGATAATGTCACAGAAGATTTTAAATTAGATACACAATGTGACAGTAAAGTGAATCTAGGGTTTATTTAAAACATCAAGATTCGTCGGAGTTCAGAATGGCCGGAACTCATCCGAGGTCAGATGATAAATTAAGAATGACCGTGTACGATAGTTAATTTTAATTTGCCAAGTTGACGTATGCTAGGGGCAGTTCAGAAAAGGATGATTGCAGACGAAATATTGGTGTTTTTATTTTGTAACAGTTGTGGGTCGGATGATCGGCCGTTATGCCGATCACCGAGAATAAAGATATATTTACCAGAAAGATGTGATTTTAATTAATGTACCCATACAATAATAAATGAAACGTAAAACTATTTCTAGTAGTATTTATTAATATATACGGATAGCATTTAAAAATGCATTAGCATGACGATAAGTTTTCCTGTAATGTAGTTTTGTGCAAAATATTATTAATAACGTTAACTGCTAGCATTATGCAATATATATTTTTATGTAACCATCGATGACCATAATTATTTCTGACAATTATGATAATGACTGCATCGATTATTATACAATACGGATAATTTTATAATACCCTAGCGACGATAGCTGTTGTTATTATTATAATAGGCGAGGTGCTCAACACGGCTAATGTCAATTTCCATCCGTATACAAATGCAACGACGATGCATAAGGTACACGACGCTAACAAGTATGCGAATATTCCTATTTTTTCTCCGATGCCTTCTTTCAATTTTTCTAAATCTCTGCAACAATATCAAAAGATTAATCGAAACAAGTATAATAATGTATTGAATGATATTATAATAACACTTACTCGGAAACTTTAGAAGCAAAATTCATGTTTGTATTCGTATCAAACCACGATATTTCTTGTCTAAGCACCGATTTTAAAAATTGTTCACGTATTCTATGTATCTAAATAATGTAATCAATATTTAATATCATTTATGTTTATTCATTATTAATTATTATTACCTGTCGAGCCGCCGTAAAGTTAATCAGATCAAGTGTAATAATTCCAGAGACTAATAAGAGCGTCGTAGCTACCGCACAACCTATACCGTAAGCAATGGTGTCTTCCATTATCGCTTCTAATCGTTCACTCTCGGTTCCGTTGACTCTACACAATTTTATAGTAAGAACATATACAAAATTATATTCTAATTAATTATATCAATAAATGTTACATTAAACGTCCCCCGCCGAATGCAGATATGATTAGAGTAGACGACGATGGCCCTCTCGGAGCCACTCGCTCAGCGAGGAGCATAGCAAATTCACCGTACGATACTATTATAGCAGGTATACATCCCCCCATGATTATGGACGCTATCAACGCAATACCCATTGCTATATATTCGACCCATGTCGCAAAACGAAACTAAAACAGTTGAAATTTATTATCATTTATATTAAATTTAAACCGAATATCATTTTAATCATACCAATTTATAAAACGGTAAGCTGGGCTTTGCTTCTTTATCATTGTTTGTAGTCTGAGATCTGTGAAATAAATTTATTACATATTATATTCAATCGATTGCGGTAATTAATATTTACAATCGTACACATTGATCTTCGGTGGTTGCAAATGTGAAAAACTGCCTCGTACACTAGGTACGCTATACAAGGAGCTTCTGCGTTGGTACACTTGTACTCCGGTACCTACCGTAGGTACGTCAGTGTTTCGCATTCTCCGCTCAATCAATCTGAAATGCAATTCAATTTAGATAGTTGACATGCACATATCGTTTTAATTTATATTGTTCACTATCACTCATAAGACTATATGAAAATAGTACTTTTGATTATCTGCTGAAGGTTATTATCACTGTTACTTTCAATTTCATTTACTTAAACACTATGTTCAACATACCGCTACAAGACCTTTACGATTCTTGTTAATTTATTCATATCTATCTATACATTGTCTAATTTATCGTTGAAATTGGATAAAAAAATCTATATCTACATATCGTCTAAATCGAGGACTGTCTCAATATTAATGTAATATATCATTATATTATCGTATTTATTATTCTCAATCAGACAATCATTGAATTTTTTGACAGATAATAAATGAATAATAAAAAAAATGAATGTCAAAAATTTAAATATCTTCTTGTTTATGGGTTATAGAACAAAGAAACAATTTTTATGACTATTTTAGATAAATCTAATAGCATGTGTAATTTTATTATTATTTATTAGGTCATAAAACGTATAAAAAAAATTCATTCGTTATTGAGTGACTCACGTTATATGCATATATAATAAATAATGTAATATATTTCTATATAATAATAAATAATTATATTCTAATACCTTATAATACGATTAAGAACATATTAACATATTATTATTATGATATAAAATTGGATATATTGCGTGAAGTTGGCGCCACTGTCGCTTTGGCGCCAACCGTTTAAATTATAGACGTTTGCCGTTTTTAAATCTACGATTTAACATAATCTACGTTATAATTCTGACCTTCTAACTGCTATGAAAATGTCTGAAATAATCAATAAACAGCACCTTCCGTGCGCAATCGTGCATTTTTTCCCGGAAAACACGAGACGTTTGTAATTTTTTGCAATGAATTATTAATTGAATGGAAAAAAAATGTTATTCCGATGACGTATTGAGCGATAAGGGCTCGATACTTAAAATTTATGACCGAAACGAAGAATATATTACTGTGAAATTAAAAAAAATCAAATGAATATTGGCATGTCTAATTTAGTTTAGATAATCCATTCGATATTATAGATTAGTAATTAAAACAAATCATTATCTAAGCGTAAAATGTCGTAATATTGCAGTTAATTATGAAACATTAACGTTTTTCTATAAAATTTGCATACAATGTGTATTTTTAATCGATCGATTAATTAATATAATTTGTTATCATTCAATAATATATTAAGCATCTGGTCATAAAGGTTTTAAATGCCAAATGCATTACTACACCAGTAGTAATGCATTTGGCCACCAACTACATATGAAGTATTGACCCAATGCAGTATTTCAGTAACCTTGTTCCTAGAAATTTGCTTTGAAATTATACATCGATTATTCTCAGCTAATAGAGACTGTCTTTATTATAATTATTTTTTTTAAGTTGCTCTATTTTATATCTACGTACGCATAATTTTATTTGTTCAGATAAGGAAATAAATGGTTATAAATCATTTTTATGACTGATTCATCGTAGTAATATGTGTGGCAATAATAAGCAGTGGCGGTTCGTTCATATACACTGAGAAGCTGCAGCACCCCCAAGCAAATTGAGGAAAAATATATTTTTATATATTATAATACTATTTAATATTTTTACGTCACCTTATTTTTTAATTTTTAAACAAAATATCTTCCGCAGCACCCCCAAATATTTTACCCACGAGCCGCCACTGATAATATGTATCATTGCTTCATTTGCACAACTCATGCAAATTATAAATAGTAATCCGATGTTTAATTACATAGTATTTATGTATATTTCTATATCATAAGGAAGATTATTTTTAAAAAAAACCAGCACATAATTGATGCAAATATTTAATTATGCTTCAATAAAAATCATAATAATATTTGCTTAAATGTAGATTTTATCATAATAATAAAATTGGTACATATTAATAATTTCAAGGTCAGTTTCTAGATATCGTTTAATCTATTCATGCGTTATGTAAATATTTTTAATGATATTTCAATTTTAACTTATATTAATAATTTATATAATAAATACAAAAAATAATTCATTAGATATGCGTATTTATACTATATTTTAAATTAATTTAATTTCAAATTTGCAATAGAAAATGTAACATAACAATATTTTTTATTTGTAACAATAATTTATACTTTTTAAGAAATGTGAAAATAATATATTTCAGTTCAAATTTATTGTCTTATTTCCGAATTAAAATTTAATCACACATAAAAAGTTATCTCAAAAATAGAATAATAACAACAACTGGATTACTTTTATTGCAGTAGGAACAAAGGTACTGCCCTCAATGAGCTCTGTCACAGTACTGAAACATTTCAATTATACTCGAGTAATGTTTACACATAACACTATAATGGAATAATCGATTAAACGATCATTTTTAATAATAAAACCATAATTAAAAAATATCAGACAGATTGCATTAAATATTTTTCCTTAGAATCGATTTAGACGGAACAACATGCGATTTACAATTATTTTATTGGGTTTGTGTTCTAGATATCCTAATGATGGATAATAATCATATTTAAAGCCATAGCTATTATTATTGTAGCCTTATTGAATATAATAAAAATAAACCTATCAATACATAATGTGCTATGCAAATATTTAGATATATCGCAATATATTTCATATAATATTTTTGAGCAAGTGTCAAACAATAATTGAATAATATTAATGTATATGTATTTATTTGTCATTGTGTATATTTTTTATAATATGATATACTAATTTTATTGGAGTAAAGTAACACGAGCTAAGAAAACTATGTGTTTGTTTTGATTAGTGGGGGATGGTCGGGTTAGCGGGTGTTGGGACCGCAACAGGTGGAGTGAGTGGCGAGAAGTGGCAAGTCGCAGGTGACAGGGCACAGCTGACATGGAGGCGGAGGACGTGCGCTTGCGCGTCCGCGCTCGTCTTTCGCGCGATCGCGTGCGTTTATGGGAGCAGCCCTATACGGCGGACGAGGCCGGCGACTCCGCCCTCCAGGTACACAATAAACAATAACAAAGCACAATTGCATAGTTTCATTAAAAGTTTACAGAAAACTGTCAAATTTTAATTGAAAAAAATGCGGATCTGATACACGAATACATCATTAGGATATATTTAACTCAAACACACGTATTTATCAATATGCCGCTCGGATTTTTAATTTAATAAATAAATAATCGTCTCAATTAACAAAGCTATTTTATATTTAATGATCCACATACCAATTTAAGTCACAATTACTTGATCATTAAAAGTGATATTAATTACTGTGTATAAACAAAAATGTCTAAATTTGAATTAAATACATAATTTTATTTCAAAAATTGAATTGCAAATTATTTATGTTTACAGGAGTTGGCAAAAAATTATGCTGCTGATTTGAAACTGGAGGAGGGTATCGTTAAGATAGCATTAGAATACTTACAACAGCATTCTATACAAAGAGCTAAGTCAAACGATGTATTCAAGGAGTCTGGTGTCGCTATGCTTCGTATTACAACTACCGCCAAAGAGAATGATTATAATGAGAAATATATTGAAACCAAACTCGATATATTGGGCAGCGAATTAATGGAGAAGGTTGCAAACGAGTTCAATACTGAAGTTATTCGGTGAATTTTCTGTGATAAAATAAATTTTAATCAATCATCATAACGAAATAATTATATTTTATATTTATTATAGAATAAAACTTATTCATCGAGGTAAAATTATTAAGCCGGATTTGTCGCTGTCTGCGCAAGATGTTAAAAATTCAGCCCAGATCCTCGTCATTGTATTAACTGGTGAGTTACATTCATAAAAAATATGTTTAAATATCTACGATAACCTTGCGGCTCAGTCAATATTTATCCAAAGTTAAATAACACACATGTGTGTTTTATTTGTGTTACTGTTCAATCAAGTATTCACATCCATAATGAACAATTTATTGATACCGACGAATGCTGGATTTTTCTTACATATATGACCTATTTTTTATGGACAATACCGATTTAGAAATAACAAAGGTCCTTTGTTCCCGAGTCGAAGACTTGCTATATTCAATTCTATATATATATTTTTATTATTAGGAACTCCCGAGAGCCTGGGAAAAGATGCTGATATGTACATGATAATGAATAACGCCAGAAAGGATGCCGAATTGATGACACAAGACTTATTCGGCGAATCGTATATGCAGGTAATTTTTTTTAAATTATTCAAAAAATTAATTATAATTTCGTTTCATTCATTATTCAATTTAAGCTCGAAGATCAATCCGGTAATCAATTGAATCTACCCAAAAATAAAAGACGGGCGTTGATAATAGCAATGACATTGCACGAACGGGGAAAGACGGCTATAAAATCCAACGATTATTCGTTGGCGCTTATTCTTTTGCTCGAAGCCGATAAACATTTTAGGTTAGCTATCGTATGCTAATCATATCCGTCATTTTAAATTTGCTCTAATTGCATATAATATTTGTTGCAGTGAATGTAATACGGAGATTTTACAATCAGTCGACAACTACGCTCTGTTAAATTTGGATATAGCATGGTGCTATTTATGTTTAAAGAGCATAAACCATATCCTCGATGCGGAAGCGAGACTGACTGTGTGCGAAAAGAGCTTTCATAAGACTTATGGAAAAAATTTAGAAAGATTAGTGGCACTTAAAGGCACCAGTGGTACGTATTATATTTAAATAAATATCAAAAACTAGTAAAACAGACACATACAGCTTAATCTTATCTACAATAATTTTTGTTTTTCTCAAAAAATAAGTATTTATTCATCAATATTATTTTTTTCCTCATCATAACAGACCTCATCAGATGTATCATGCCCTTGTCAGTGCATTTTCTAACCTTCAAAGCATTTCTGGAGTTTAATTTGTGATATAGATTTTAACTCCTTTGTCATTTCTGACCGCATCTCCTTGAAAATGTAGTCCTATCGTAATGTTTTTCATAATTTGGAGTAAAAAGAAGTCACGGAGGACCGTATCCAGCTGATACCGAGCCATCATAGCCAGTGACGGATTTAGCACTTGAGAGGCCCCAGGCGCAAATCAATTTTGAGGCCCCCTCCTGAAAATATTTTCACTATCCCTACACCATATAATGTGCATTCTAACGCACCTTTTTTTTATTTTTATAAAAATTCAGGAGCCCCATGCAGGGCTGTATGCCGAGGGCCCTTGCATGGTTTTGCTTTAACCCTTCATAGGGCAAAGGCTAAAATTGGTTAATATATTAATCAGTCGCTTTAAGGTCTATATTTCCGTGAGCGCCCATAGAAATGTCAACCTTAGTAACGTAAATTTTTGCCGAGAACGCTTTTTGGTTAATTTATTGTTATCGACAATAAGTATTGTTAATAACAATAAAAAATCCAAAATAATTCATTTTCCCTATAAAGGGTTAAGGTAGCTACGCGCCTGAATTAATCGATTATAGTCTGGAGAACAGTCAGTGCAGTTCTTAGGGGCAACGTGGGCACTGCCCCACACACATTTCTTCTAATAAAAAAATAATTTGCTGTAATATGCGAACGGAACCGTATTCATGTGAGTTTCCGCATGTATGGTATCTGCCCTGGTCACATGGCCATAGCTTTGATGCGAATGAGTGTTGTTTTTTGACGAGGTAGTGGAGGTAAAGAGGAAAGTTTTGTATTAAGGCAGGTTTCTATATGGTGGCTAGCCTCAATTTAGCTGTTGGTCCGATGCGAACGAGTGTTGTTGTCAGTCAGTGGAGATAAAAAAAAAGTTCCGTATTACCTTATACAGAAGGTCGCTTTCCGTTTGCTGCCTAAAACTCTGTTTGGGGCAGACCTGTATATGCCCCAGTGGTCTATATTTTCTACTAGATTCGAAAAAATAAACAACACCACAAACGTTTTTCGACTATATTTTGCATTTCTCTTTTCTGAAATTTGAATATCTTCATCAACTGATTGATGAAAATCTTTTAAAGTTTCCATAATTCTATTGATGGCCGATTAAAAATTTTCGAACACTCGTACAATAGTGTTTCGCATACTGGGGACAGGAATTCAAATAGATAAATGTTAATAAAACCGATTTCCATTTGATTTTGGGAAAAATACGTATTTTTATATTAAGAGTTTTGTTTATTAAATTTTAATATATTAATAAAAATTAGTTTCATTTGATTTCGCAATAAAAAATGTAATAATTCTTATTATTTTCTTGGTTCAACCTTACTGTACTAAAAATATATACAGTTAATTTTTTTTTTTTGAAAAATAAGGCGGAATTACTTTAATCTCATCATGCCCCACCTGTTTTTCAAGTCGAGTCACATGCCTGCCTGGCATTATTTATTAGTCGATTCAATTTAGGGAATACTGCTACAGTAAACCCCCTATAACGTTTGCGGCAGTTTTTTCCTATAACGTCAGACCTCCCTATAACGTACATATTTTAAAACGATAAATAAAATTTTCATAAAAATATTTTATAATTTTATAAAATTAACTAAAAAAATGTCGTGTTGATCTTCCCTGCCCCCAAGTTCCAGGAAGATTACGTTAGCCAAAATATGAAAGGATATCGCTCATCGCGCGAGTCAGGTCATTTGCGCTGGTAAACAAGTAAAAATGTAAAAAAAAAAGAAAAATTAAAATGTTTGATGCACTGATCTTCTTTAAATCAAAAAATTAAATTAACCCCTTATAACGTCTCCCCCCCTATAACGTGGAACCTATCTGGACGTTATAGGGGGGTTTACTCTATATTATTAATTATTTTTGTTATAAAAAAAAATCGTTTTGTGAACTTTGAGGCCCCAGGCGCTCACCTTATGCGCCTGAGGGGAAATCCGCCACTGATCTTAGCGGTAATGTTTTCAATAACTTTTTCCGCGATTAAAATTCACCGAACACACCAAAACATGTTAATGATTGTATAATCCAAGTCTTTCTCAGCTCTTAATATTAAAACCTTTTTTCAGGCGGTGAAAAAGCTCTGTTTGTACGCTTGCATTTACTTCAAGGCATTGCATCATACCACGCTAATAAACGAGACGATGCTAAACGATTATTACTCAGAGCCGAAAATGAACTGAACTGTCTTAAAATAGACGAAAATTCTCTGTGCACTTTGGTAGAAATGGGATATACGATGAGAGAAGCGAGAATGGGTCTTCGCGCCAGCGAAGGCAACGTGAAGGGTGCCGTAGACTTCATCACCAAGAGACGTATACAACAAGAGGCTCAGAAGAAAAAGGCGAACGAAGAACAGTACGTCATTTCATTTATATTAATCTGTATGCATTTAATTTAATTGCATACTTTATTTTCAGTGAAAGCCGCGTTCTCGGATTGTGCGACGATAAAAAACAGTTTGTTTCGTTGAAGGTTGTGCAGATGCTGGTCGACATGGGTTATTCAAAAAATATAGCGGTGTTGGCGTTAAAAAAATCGAATAACGTAATTCCGACCGCCATTCAAATTATTCAGGAACAACCCGAGCTTGTGAGTTAATTAATTTATTAATTACGTCGGAAGCAATATCATATTTTTGATAATTTCAGCTGAAGATGACTGATCTACCAAAGAGCTTATCCGGTACCAATTTCAACATAGATGCCGATATAATTGCACAAGTATGTTAATTTAACGATATTTTTATTATTGTAATAATAATAATTTCTCTTTATTTCAGTTGATTAATTGCGGTTATGCTAAAGAAATGGCTACGGAAGCTCTGAAAAGGACTTCTAACGATTTAAACGCCGCTCTCGATTTGTTGATTAAATCCGGAGGCATTATCGTCGACTATCTCGGTAAACGATTGCGATTTAAATTATCTTCTCGATATGTTTCATGCGAAATATTCTTATATTATTATTTTATATACAGATTCTGACGTTTCTGGAAATGTCGACGGTGCTGGTCCATCATCGGGATCAACTCTCGACAGACACACGAGAAAAAAATTGTTAGTCACGGCGTTTATTTATTTTTTTTACTTACTATTTTTTAATTTTTTCGTAATGTTGTAGGAAGAAAATGAAAGCCGCATTTGCAAGACTGTCGGAGGGAATTGATAACACCGGCGATGATTACCTAGATCTGTCATTGGCGCAAGAAGAAGAATTTTTGAATCAGTATAAAGAATTTCTAAAATAAGAAAAGCATATTATACACAGTGTGGAAGTATTATTGGCGGGAAAAATAATAAATATCGTAAGCAATGCTTTGTAGATGGACCTTTTCGATTAAACCACCCTGAGTATCAATCGCGGCTTACAAACGACTCCGGAAACGTGAACAAGCCCTTTTTACTACTTCTGGAGGCAGATTTTCTTCCTCAAATCACGTTTATTGGTAGATCAAGTCTTTAAATGAAATCTATTACTCTTTAACCCTTTATAGGGCAAAGGCTGAAATTGGTTAATATATTAACCAGTCGCCTTTAAGGTCTATATTTCCATGAGCGCCTATAGAAATGTCAACCTTAGTAACGTAATATTTTGTCAAGAACGCTTTTTCATTAATTTATTGTAATAATAAAATAATTTATTGTTATTGACAATACAATAAAAAATAAAAAAAATCCAAAATAATTAATTTGCCCTATAAAGGGTTAACATCTATTCCAATCAGTGCCGTATTTAGAACTTGAGAGGCCCCCTCCCTGTCAAAATATTTTCACTACCGCTACACCCTATAAAGTGCATTCTACGTGTTTTTTTTACTCAATTTGTAATGTTTTGGATACATAATTAATTTATGTAAAAAAAAACCAAAATTAAACTTCTTAATTTATATTGCTTCTTCTCTTTCGTCATTTTTTAAAAGCTTCTCGATGATCAATGTTAGTGATCTGGATGTTATAAATATTTATTATATTTAGAAAAATTCAGGGGTCCCCTATAGAACTGTATGCTGAGGCCCCCGATGCCTTGCATCGTTTTGCCTTATGGTAGCTATGCGCCTGAATTCATGGATCATGGTCTGTGTAACAGTCATTGCATATGGTTTTAGGAATACTGCTAAATTATTAATTATCTTTGTTATGGAAATACAAAATTAAATAATTAAAAAAATCATTTGGAGAACTGAACTTTGAGGCCCCCTGAATTAATGTCCCAGGCGAGGGGCCGTTAGAGGAAATCCGTCACTGATGATTGCATCTAGCATGACAGCCACTACCTCCATATCAAACTGCTTCCTAATTCTCTGTATTGTCCTCGGTGAAAACTTCAATTTGACTATGACCACTTTATTGATCATCCCGGTGCAGTTGGTGTAAACTTTCACCTCCCTTCTCGACTACTAAGGCCGATTATTATCGTCCAATCTGCATTCCAAGCCTTACTGATAACTGAGAACTTATAAGCAAAAATATTCATCAAGAAAACGCCAATTTTACTCTCGCATCTTGCTTGTATGAAATTTTTTCTGATCTGGCAGAAAGCAACTGTATTAAATTTATATCTGCGTTATTTATGTCGACGATTAGGTTTTTTTTGCCAGATCTCGCAAATATATATTATTTTTATGAAATGTATTACACGAGATGTTCAGTTTGAAAATTATTATTTTATCGGCGTTGGATATACTATTTTTGAAATTTCTTACAAGCATTAATCATATTTAGAAATCGAGCGTCTCGTGTAAAAATATTAAATAATTATCTATTGGATTTTACAACTTATGATTGTACATAATTGAATCAAAACAAGAGCTGTGATAGTGATTACTAGTCTCGTACGACTGAATAATGTTAATTGTCCGTGCCAAGTATTTTTTTTTTAGAGTATACGTATGTGGAGCACGACCATTTCTTATTTCACGCACACGTCTCCGAGGGTTGAATATCATATCTTTTTTTTTCCGCAATTTTCACCGTAATACGATCGATTTCAGGATGAGATTGTGTCGAGTGATGTGTGGTACGTACTCGTGGCAACTTTTGAATGGACCGAGGCTTTGACTCTTGTTCTGTTTACAAATACTAATTATCGGTTTAACGTATTTTAATCTGGTTTCTATCTAATCCTACTGAAACTATCGGTACGATATATTTATTTAAGTGTGTTATGATATTAAATATTATATGAATTTATGGAATTTTGTTTACATTTTATAAAAATTACACGTTTTAATAAAATATATAACATAATTAGTGTTATTTCGCTCTCATAGCACTCACTACTTATCAACAATGATTGTATTATCTGCATTTAATACAATATATTTATTATGATTATCTCTATTTAGTTTTAAGTATTTTAGTATTTCTGAGTGTACTTTTCGTATTATTTCTCATACATGTATTTTTTATTATTATATATGTATAATAATTACTTTATATGATATTAAATAAAGTTGTATAAAAAAACATTTGTTTTTATACATTGTCGAAGAGTGGAATAGCAAAGGTTATCAGCTAGGAAAATATGCAGGATGTGAAGAGGCTATTAAGCGACGGAAATATGAATGCTTATATACTAATAAATATGGTCATACGTCGGAGGTCACGTGCAAATTGCGTGTTCAATCTGAATTCTCGGAAGAATTTGTGACACATCACTGTTTAATACTAAGGGTAATGCACTAGCTTATCTTTTATTCAACATTGCATTAGAAGCGATAAGAGACATCCACACTTTGCATCTGACCTCCGAGATTGCAAGCCTTACCATATATATCAATTTTAAAGAATATTGATATTCCACATCGCCTAGTATATATAGTTTAGGCCTGCAAACTGTGTCATAAGCGGATTTGAAATCGATGAACGGCTTTGACGTGATTGGAATGAGAGTCTCCTGATCACTGTGCCAAAGAAAGGGTGATCTTAGACAGTGCAGCAACTGGTAAGGAATTAATTTGCTTTAAATACTATCGACGGTGCTCTGCAAAATCATTCTAAACAGATTATCAAAGACTGTCACCAAACAGCAAAAGGAGATTTGCTGTGTGTGATCTGGAAGTCCCTCTATGGAGATAAAAACTTACTTTCCGAGGTTTATTATTAATATGTTTAACATAGCACTCGTAGGGGTAATCTGACAGGATTGCTTTATTCATCAACCATACATTTTCAACTACAATTACAATATGTGGCTGAGGTTTTCCGGAGGGCCTGAGTCTATATGTAGACTTCCTCTGACGATCTATCGTGGCAACCATCGCATTTAAAGACTCCTTGGAAATACAGGCGACCTACACCTAAGAAGGCAAGGGTAATAGGTTAAGGGAGGAGAATCTCGCTCCGACCTGGCCGGCGTAAATCAAAAAAGACCTGTAAGCAGGGATGGAGGAGACAAGGTCCTGGTGACAGTGGGGCCGGGGTACGCCTCACTACATTGAGCATAGTCTTTCTCTCATAACAAGGGGTGATAAGAAAATCCGGCTTAGAAAAGTCTAGCACCATCTTTAATAAATCGGTACAGCTTCTTGACTATGTGGAGGACATAGACATGTGGGGGCAGCTCTCAATGATGCATGCCGGCGAATAATGAGAGCGGGACTGAGGATTAATGAGACCATGACAAAATACATGCCCATATGCTGAGGACGAATTCTTTAACCCCTGAGAGTCAAAGAGTACAGCTTCGAGGTCGTCCAGGAATTCACATAAATAGGCTCACTTATTACAAATAATAATGAAACCAATTTTGAAGTGCGAAGAAGAACCATGCTGTTAGACCGGTGCTACTTAAGACTTCAACAGCATCTACGATCGTGATTCCTCTCAAGAAAGACTAAGGTCAAACTCTACGTGACCTTCATCAGGCCCATGCTAACATACACGTCTGAATATTAGGCTATGACAAAACAAAATGAACGACAACTAGACATACTAGAGAGGAGGATTTTGAGACGGATATTTTGATCGGAAGCAACGAGGAGCTGTATTGACTGTACAAGGATATATACCGGTCACGTGTAAAAGATGCGGAACAGCCAGCTGGCTTGTGGTTAACAAACCTTCCTGTGCCCGGGGGATAGGAAAACCAAGGTAGAGGTTGTAGGAATATGTACAGAGGGACACTGCATTATTGAAACTTACCGGAAGATGGAGCGACATGACGGCATACCGGATAAAATGGAGAAGGGTGTTAGATGAGGCCAGGGCTCTACAATAATAGGTTCTGTTGCGCCTATGATGAATGAAGTCCAGAGTTAAACTCTATAGGACCCCATCAGTCCTGAATGTTGGGTTCTGACAAAGCAAGATGAGCGACAACTAGATATCTACCGTATTCAACGACAGGGAATGACGTATTCGAAGCAACGAGGAGCTTTACCGACTCATAGCTGACGTCAGAGTGGTCAGACTCCAGTGGGCCGGTCACGTGTCAAGGATGCGGGACAGTCAGCCACCGAAATGGCCTATGATTAACAGTTGACGTGGATAAAATGGAGAAGGGTGTTAGATTTGGCCAGAACTCTAAAAAAGGGATGTTGTGCCTTAGATGATAATGACTCAAAATATACAAGTTCTCGATCGGATTTAAATCAAAGCCGTTGGCTGATAAATGTAAGATTTCTACGAGCAGATCCATCGGAAATGACAGAACCAACAAATATATGCAATAAACTTTAAAAAATACATATTTTCTAGAATTTATTTACAAAAAATATAAAATATTAAAGCAGTTCTACATGACGATTTATTCTAATTACTGTTTTTGTATGATGATTTCCATAAACATGACGTTATTCTTGATGTAATCGAGCTTATCCAAACTCGTATGCGGTATAAATATGTATTGACGTTTGCCGTTTGCGTCCGTGGTATACATATCGTCGGAATTCAACAGATTTTCCGTGCTTTTTCGTTTATCGGTTTTTTTGCCCGTGTCCTCGTTGATTTTACCGCTTAAAAGAACATCTTTCGTTTTAACCGATATCGGTTTAGTAATATCTATGGCCTGAAAAAATTATATCGACGTTAACAAACGATTTGATATATATTTCATGTGATATCGTTACTTGTTTTTTTTTCGGCGTTTGATCCCTGATTATAATATCTCCGTCCAACGACGCCGGCCATTCCAATATCGGATCGAATTCTCCGGGTATTATTTGCACGGTAGCGATGAGATGTCGTCCACGCCATTTCCCGATGCCGTTCAAATTTAATTCAGCCTGATTGAGATGAATAAATATAAATTAATATATTTGCATGGTGTTAGATGATATTAGATGATTTTAATGATACCTGCAGCGTGTATCCGTATTTGCTGGATAAAAATATTTGGCTTTTCAATACGGTGCCGTTTTCGACGGCGTCCTTCATTTTTTGATGATAATAATCGATTCTCCACAATAAATGACCTATTATTATATATATTATCAGTGATTGTTTCATTATATAGTGTTGTGAAGTTGAATTGCTCACCCGATGTATCGGCGATCTTTGGTTGAGAGTTAGCCAAGTCTTGTAATATTTCAGCGCTGGCCGGTCCACTGCCCTGTAAAGCTCCCATCCTCTTCGATAGAGTACTCATGTTCTTATCGATCATACCGAGCGTCGACGAATCCTCCTCCACTGCTATTTTTAACGTCTTCATCTCGTAATCGATCTTTTCCAATTTTGACACCACACTGTTTGAATCCTGAACTTTTTTCTCTATTTCGCTTTGGAATTTTTTATAATCGTCCATTTGCTGTTTGGTGAGAGTATTCTCCTGCGATATTAAGCGTTTTATTTCTTTCAATTCCTGCTCCAGCGTCAACACATGATCGTTACTCGTAAGACTCGTGTAATTTTTTTCATATTTCATCGATTCCAAATCCGCTTCTACAAATTAATTTAAAAAGATTATATATATGCATACCGTGTTATTAACGATACTTTATCTTTTTAGGTTAAGTAGCTATATGATAGATTAGCATTATCATTTATAATCATAATATTTAGATAGGCGTGGAACTAACGAGCCGACAAATATAAAGTTCAACGTATTAAAAACTTAATGCTATATTTACCGATTTTATTGACGTTTCTCAATTTTCCGTCTTGATTATTAACGATTAATTCTAAATGACTCCGCTCGTTCCGTTCGTATTCGACTAATTTTTGTAAGCTGTCTATTCGTAGCTCAACTTGATCGATGAAATCATTAAATTTCTGAAAATTAACGCAACAACGATTAAATTTTTATTGACTGATTCATGCAATATTATCATTTTGCTTATCATTGTAAATATATTTTTTATCATCGGTGTATTGTCGTTCTGACCTGATACTGCAGATGAATGGTGTTAACTTCGTTTCGTAATTCGGTTAAATTATCTTCGTTAAATTTGCGCAGAGTCGTTACCGTAGTCACGAGTATCTGGTTTCTGTCTTCGGATAAATTGTACTGTCGCTTCATTTTTTCGACATCATTTTTTAAATTCTCTCTCTGGATCGCTTCTTCGTTTAAATGTAACCTTCATTACAAATAATTCTCGTTAATATCTATCGATGAATAATATAATTCTATTAAAAATTCAATTACTTTAAAACCTCCATATCTTTCCGCATTATATCGACGTTTTCATTTACGACAAACAGCTTTGTGTCTCTGGATTTATCTTCTAAGATGTTATAAAGCGAAGAACGTGTAGGCATCGTCGTATTATTTTTTTTTATGGTGGCAATATTTTGAGAACATTGCCGCTGATGCGATACCATGTGCTTCCGTTCCATCCATGAACCACATCCTTTGGGACACTTATCAAGAACGCTTCCACATTGTTTAACATGATTCTAAAAATACATAACAACGAAATGATTAAATAATAAAAATGATACACTAAATTTTGCACGAACAAACCTGTAGCAGTCGGGTGTTTGAATAATTTTCGTCACAAAAATAGCACGGCAAACTCGTTCCCGTCGCTCTACTCCTGTTAACGTCTCCATTCATCATATTTGCATTAGATATTATGATCTAATACGAATACGACCCTCATACGTAACAACCGATTTTATTATTCAAAATAAATATAGCATCGAAAAGATGATGAACTACGCTATTGTTTCCATCGCTATACTATATCTATCTGAAATGTATTGAATTTCAGTTCGAATCTCACTTGTTATCAGTCCATTGTTATCTATCTCATTTGCACAATGTCTTATCTTTATTTCGCATATACTCATACTCCGTAAAACACAAATGATTCATACCGTGTAATTATGAATGATTTACTAATAAGTCTATATATTAAATTTGAATTGTGTTTCTCGGTGCAATTAAATATAATTAGATCGACGCGGAATAATTATGATAATCGATGAAATTGGATTACATGTAATTATCCGATAGATAGTAAAGATTTATTTATCATCTATCGGATCAGCTGATAATTAACTGCATGTGTTAAAGAAGCCTGTAGCTATTTCAACACGCTGATAACACGGTTACGCGGATCTATAGACGAATGATACATAAAAGATAATGAATTCTAGTATGCAAACAAATAAACATTAATGGTAATGTATTGAAAATTCCGACAGATGTATATAGAGATATTTTGTATAAGAACGAGCCTGAAATATGTGAAATAATGGCGTATCCATTAAGAATAATGTCGATTAAGTCAATAGTGAAAGGTGTTTAGAATAAGATTTGATAAGATACGCATATTTCTGATGACACTTGATATTAGTAATTCCATGGAGTATTAGTAGAATATAATAGTATTTAAAAATTAAATAAAAAATAAGAATTCGCATTCGTCGTGTTTTTCGATTATCCGCACAGTATTAGCTCGGATAATCGATAGTTTATTGTAAATATATTTTATTTTAATAAAAAAAACTTAGTGTCATCTACCTGTTGTTGAAATATATTAAACACAGATACAAACCAATATTGAGTGACAGTTCAAATATATTTTTTTTATTATGTCTTAAGACGATGTATTTCGACCATCTAATTTCCTAAATCATTTTTTAACTCTTTAAACATAATTACTTACCGTACGCGAATAAATTTACAAATGAAAAAATGTAGCTATAATTTTAATTTACGAACGAAACTTATGAGTTCTAGAAATTCCTATGATCCGAATGAATACATTCCTATTCAAATAACTGTAGGTGATCACGTCGAGGTAGTAGATCAATGTAGGAGTTTACTCCAACGATGAATTATCTGACTCCAACTTTAACAATTGCGCTTTAATGATTAACAGTAAATACAGTTCTTTTGTTTTGTTTTGTGGATGGTCTCAAGGGTAGTCAGCGTGTGGCGATAATGCGATGTCCGGTGTGAAGAAGGGCTTCGGCTTCTCTGATATCGTCTCACGGCGAAAATGGTCTTCGGAGGCGTTAGTACGATGATGCCCAGGATTGCTGACTTAGCGAGAGCAGAAGTTCAGTGGTTTGTAGCTTGGATGATTCGAATTCTTCATCGTTGGGAGGGCACGTCCAACGAGCTGGACTCCAATCGGAACTTACGTCTGTACAATACTCTTAGACAGAATCCAGGATGCCTTCAGCTCAGGGTGAAGCTCTGATCCTCACTCTTCGAGTATGTGCGACCGACGAGCAGGGCTCCAATCGGAACTTTTGTCTCCACAAGACTCTTGAGAGATTCAGGATAGCTTCAGCTCAGGGTGAAGCTCTGATCCTCACTCTTCGAGTATGTGCGACCGACGAGCAGGGCTCCAATCGGAACTTTTGTCTCCACAAGACTCTTGAGAGATTCAGGATAGCTTCAGCTCAGGATAAAGCTCTGATTCTCACTCTTCGAGTATGTGCGACCGACGAGCAAGGCTCCAATCCGAACTTTTGTCTCCACAAGACTCTTGAGAAATTCAGGATAGCTTCAGCTCAGGGTGAAGCTCTGATCCTCACTCTTCAAGTATGTGCGACCGACGAGCAGGGCTCCAATCGGAACTTTTGTCTACAAGACTCTTGAGAGATTCAGGATAGCTTCAGCTCAGGGTGAAGCTCTGATCCTTTCTCCTTGAGTATGTGCGATCGACGAGCAGGGCTCCAATCTGAACTTTTGGCTCCACAAGACTCTTGAAAGATTCAGGATAGCTTCATCTCGGGGTGAGGCTCTGATCCTCTCTCCTTAAGTGTGTGCGATCGACGAGCAGGGCTCCAATCGGGACTTGCGTCTGCACAAGACTCTTAAACGGAGTCCGGGATGGCTTCAGCTCAGGGTGTAGTTCTGATCCTTTCTGCCGATTGATTCTCGGTTGCCCTATTTTACAGGGCGAGTGGATACCCTGTTGATTTTGCTTAATCGACGTCTTCGGTGATCGCTTTTGTTCATATTTTTTGCATCGGTTGCACAATACTACAATATTTAACTGGTTCGAGCTAAATCCAGTTTGTTGTTTGTTTTTTTTTTTCTAATTGAAGTAACCTGATTCTTGTTTTTTAGGCGGCGTCTCTGGGGTTTATAGCATTTATATGTGTTTTTGCATGCGTTGTATTTTCGTTGTTTTTGGAAACGGACGTGCATAACCCGGTTTATTATTTGTTTTGCTAAATAATATTTCCCCTCGTAACTGGTCGAAGTTGTTTTGATCATGATGTGACCACCACATAACTTTTATACCTGCTGGAAGCTTTTACAAAGCTTCCAGCAAGTGTCGCTAACATGTGGTGTGAATAATCAGTTGTCACACTGGCGTGACATAAACAAAATAATCCTTTGTATCTTAATTTAGTTTATTAATAAACATTTTATTTGTATAAAATCTTGTTACAGATCAGATTGAACGTAAAACAGGATCAAATCAAATTTGATGCATAAGTACCCAATCTTATCTTCATCTATGGCCTTCGTATTACACAATAATATGCCTAATAAAAATCTTTTATTAGGCCCTTTATCACGCGGTTGTGTCAGCGCTATTTTCCAATCCTAAAAGCATTCTGTGAGTCTGTCTTAATCTCCTCAATATTAGCAAAACGTCGTATTTTTACGATTTTTTTCATCAATCGGAATTGTAAAAAGTCACAAAGGTTCATCGAATATAGATGCTGGGTTATAATAATGATATTGTTTGGTCAAAAATTGATAATAAAAAATCGCCAAGAACTCCGAAAGACCTGAAACCTTCGACAACAAACAACAAAGTAATCATGCAATATGATTTCCAATGTCAAGGTACGTCAGGGACAAGTGTAAATTATCTAATTAGTGTAAAGTATAGTTTAATAAGATTTAATCAACAATTAATTATTGAAAATTAAAAACAACACATATTTACTGTCAATGCGAAACTAATTCGCACGCTATCCACATGTCTCATCTTCAATGCAAAAAAAATAGCTTTGAATGTCAAGATGTACAGATTCGATATCCTTATCTATGTTCCGTGATATAATGATACATAATTAAACCTCGTTGTCATCCTCATCATACGGTTCCACGCTTGTTAATTCGAAAGGTAGTGTTCAGTGTCAAGGATGAAGATGTCACGGCATTAAAATTAATTTTTATAAGAATATATTTTATTTAAACCGTATGACATTGGATCGCAATTCGATGCAATTGCAATTCTTATTTTATGTTCCTTCGAATCGCAATACCATGGTGTAATTTATCGGATGTTACACCGCAACTGTTTTATATATTGTATACGGATAAATAATTATTATTTACGTCATTAAGTATTTTTTTATCTATATCAATTTTAATATTAATAAAGACAGAAACATTGAGGAAAATCGCTATTTTAATTAGAAATCGACTCGATATTCGGGATCATTTAATAATCTAACCGAAATTAACGTGTCAATATTAAAATTGCATTGCAAATGTTATTGATGTTCATCATAATTTCGAGATCAAAATTGGCATTGATAGACTGCTAAGTATAATATGATAAAAATATATGTTTAGCTAAATGTCTTGATATTTTATGGCTTTTCAATTCACTAGCAAGCGCGTAGCTATCTTAACACGTTGCGGTCCGGGGAACTCGAAAACGCGTCCTCGCGGGCCAATGTAGAAGTACGGGGGACGCGTTTTCGAGTCCTCGTTGGCGCTAATGTTAAACCAAAAATCATTTATATTTCATTGATACGCAGACCACATTTTGAGAAGTTTTGAACTATTATTTTTTTTACCTAGAGATAACCTTTCTAAACACAACAAGAAAAATATTGACGTAACTTAAATGGTATCAGAGTTATATCCATTTTCCTGATACTTTTGCCATTTTTTTCGCGAAATCGCCCGGCTTTAACGCAAAACTCGGCGCGGAACCCAGAGGACCGGAACGTGTTAAGTCAAAAGTATGCAAGGGCCTCTGGGCCACACGGCATTAAAGGGCCATTAAGGCGACGATAATAACAATATGCAAACCATTGCAAAATGCAAAATAATCAAAAAGCGAGTAGAAAATTCATTGAACGACGAGGAGTGCGACTTCAATGAGATTGCAAAGATGCAAAATGAATATGGTTTTCATTATTTTAAAGTATTACTAATACGTTTTTAAGAAAAAGGGCCAACAAATGTTATTTTATATTGAAACTGAAGATAAAACGACCCAAGTGATTGGGGCCCTTGAGATTTAGAGGTACTCGGGGGGGGGGGCCTGTTTTTTTTCTAAAAAGCGATAAAAATCAAAAGTTTAATTGTATTTTTCTCTTTGACTTTGAGATATAAAATTAAATATGCTTCAAAATCATTAAAAAATATACGTATTGATTTAATTAAATCAGGGATCCACAAACTGTTTCATGGTAGTCTGCTAGATCTGCAAAATCTGACCAACTTAATCGAGAATAAATATTGAAAAAAAAAATGATTACAAATTTAAAACTTTCTCGCTGCTTATAACCGACAAAATAATTTCACTAGGCGCTTTCGCTTACTTTTCTTGGGCCAAATTTTGAGTTTTCGGTCAACAAATTATCTAGTTGTGCGGTTTTTTTTGTCAGCTTTTTATAAAACAATAAAACGTTCTCACTTTCTTATCATAAATTAAAGCATCAACAATTTGGGGCTCATTATTCTAAAATAATATTATTAATATTCATTCAAACGTCATAATTTTCCCGTAATCTATTATCAAATCTTGATTTGAATGTTAAAATAATAGTTGCCAAAATAAAAATTCATTTTCTTACTAGTTGATGGCTTAAAATGTTACGACACAAAGATGTCATTAATATTTAAATTGTTTTTTTTTTTATCTAATAATTATTACCAAATAAATAAGATTTCTAAATCACACATAAACTTTTGTTAGTGTGGAAAGAGTATTTATTAAATTAAATATTATTGTGCCGATGTGCAATTAAATAAAAATAAAGTATTTTAATATAAATCCTACATGTCACAAACTTTTAATATATGTCTAAAAAAGTCTGAAGAATTAATATTAATAAAAACAACAATATTCGCTGTTGTTGCTACGGGCGCGGTGTTTTTTCTCGCTCGCATCCGGCACACAGATACCATGTGACGATAAAGGAGGATACTCAAAGTGATTGATAGAATATGTTCCAGATTTGATCGGTTAACGTATCGGTGATTTATAAACGGTTGGAATTGTCGATCAAAAGCAAATTCCAAGACATTCCCAAAAAATAACTCAAACTATCAAATTAGGTGGAGTAACCTTTTACAACGGCCATTTATAAAACCTTAAAAAATGTTGCGCGCGGGTCGCAATGTAAGAAAATTGGCCAATACAAAAATAAAGAACTCAAAGTGTCTAAAAAAAAAAAAACAAATAAAAAATATAAAATTGCTAAATACTCTTATAAAAAAACGGCGAAAAGATATATAAGAAAAAGTTTATTTAATAATAGAATTTGGCATTGCTTCTTCACATCAAATTATTCCATTTGCTGATATAGACGACACAGCAACTCGTACGCAGCTTTCTAAAGGTACATCATTTAATCCGATCGATGATCGCCTTTAATTATTTCTACTGTGAGGGCCAATTGTTCGCAAAACATAAGTACTCCAAAAGTAATTTCGGCATGAGCCTAATAGTGAGAATTGTCTCTAAATCTATGTAATTCCTTTGATAGAAATTATGTGTTTCTCAATACTAAAAAATCTCTATTCTTAAATCCGTAAGCCGTTTTGAAATCTAGTATTAATCAATTTGGTAATCTGAACTGAACTGTTTCCACTCTATATTAAATGGGTGAAGAAAAATAATAAAACGCAGAGCACTCTTTCTGATCTTAATATTTTAAACCGCGACTGAAATTCCGTTGTAAGCTATTAATTTTTCTAAACGCTATACATTTTTGGGTTTGTGGAAGGATTTTCTCATCTTAGGCATGTGTAATGTATGTTGTTTGATAATAGGATTGTTGTTCCAAATTTTAGTTTTTCAAAAAAAGCATTAAACAATGCTATAATAAACTGGCCTTTCCCCTGAAGTTCCAAAGTGCTCTGAGACATTAAAATGCTGGGTTATATCGACGAGAAAGGCAAATCAGATATCCATTCTTTATCTCTTCGACTTGGGGAAATTTTATACCCTTCTACAAACAAACTGAAATATCATTTTTTTAAATCATATACCCTTTAAGAAAGCACCTCTATTCAAACTAACGAATTTCTGTGTTGTAAATTCATCACCATATTCACTTCTCAAACGACGAAAAATTCTTAATTGGCGGTGATTTAACGCCTGAGATTTAAGGAACAATCGCTAAAGTTCTTTTATTTCAGGCGTGGTGATAACGTGCAACGCGAAATTAAATCACATAAATAAAGCACGATATCATTGCCTATCATTGATTTTGTGCATCACTAAAAAATAGTAAAAATTAATGCTCTGGGCGTACACCTTAGGTTATAATACCTGCAACTTTTAGAAGTCAAATTGGGTTTCTTAATGAGAAAGTGTATGGGCCGTAATGAAAGAGCCTCGCGGGCCGCATGCGGCCCGCGGGCCGCGGGTTGCTCACCTCTGATTTAAATGATATTTAGGTTGGATTGGGGCATTAAAAAATCTTGACATTAAAAACTTGTTAGCTTCGATCAGTTACAAAGATCACACTAAATAAAGTAAATGTTAATGCATCGGGTCTTTATAAAGTGAATGAATATAAATTTCATAAGACACAAGTAATAATATAAAAAAAACAGGCTGTCCCATCTTACCAAGGAAGTAGAGTATTAAATAATTAACAAGTTTTCCAATCGTGACACATTGATTGGTATACCAACTTTGAAAATAAACACGGCTACCAACGTCAAGATACGCCAAAGACGTGTTTACTTACTGGCTATTCAGCCCGCGAAATATAAAAAAAAAAGATTTTTTTATCAAACCTTGTATTGCAAGAATATTAAGAAGATATGATTGTATAATATCTAAAATATATTTAGAATGTTATAAAAAAACGGGTATGCAGCAATGTCAACCTTGATTTTTTAAATTATAATTTCGATCTTTTCCGGTTTTCAATGGAATATGTTTAGTGCATGCTTATTTCCTGGCCAGTGTTTAGTCTGCGCAGATTTAATCGTTTAATTTTGCGAGCGCAATATGATGTTTAGGTGCATTTGACATTTAGTCGGGGTTGCCATTTTTTTTATTTGAAAATAAATGTGCACAATAACAATTCGTTTGTTTATCATGGCTACCCACATGGGCGCCGGTTACTCAACACCCAGAGCTTTGTTTGTTGGTGTTGGTCAGTGGTGATCGAGCGAGCGGCTGGGCAGTCGTGCGGTGGCGGCCTTGCTTTCGGATAAGCCGCAACTTTTTTTTTGACATGCTCGAAAAATATCGCGTTAGTGCCAACTGTTAAAACCAAAAACGTCAAATTGTGCGCGTCGACGTTCATTTGTTTATACGTACCGGGCGATAGTTTTCGATCGTGGTGACTTTTCTTCGACATAGTTTATGCAGTGCTCATTGCAACGGAGTGATAGTGTCAACATCTAGCAAGATATTTAAAAATTTCAAAACACAACTGTCACGTAAGTCCGATTTGAATCCATCCACTTTGCATAACATATACATTAAAAAAAACAACAAATTATTACCAATATCTCATTAATTCGTTGCAATAATGATTCAAATGTCATGGTTATTAAAAGCCAACATTTTTTATACTATTTTAATTACTTAATATAAGGAATCCAGTATATTAATATAATAATGATGATAAAGCAACTTGTATCTCTCGATATTGGAATGCAATTTTGCACAAATTATTCCGCATAGAAATGATTCATATAAATATCATATAGTAAATACTTTAACATAAATTTAAATATTATTCAAAATAGATTTTCATGCCGTATCATATTTCGTTTAATCTCTGTATTGTAAGCCTTTATTTACTGCATACAATTGCCTCGCCAATTAACATACCATAAGTTCAAGTGTCCGATATCTTCAATAGCTAAATTGTTTTGAAAAAAAAAACATAATTATTACTTAGGCCCTCTGTATACATACATACAATGGATATCTGAAACAATTGCTTGATTGCATCACATAATTTCATTGCAAAAAATATATAATTGCTTCGAATTATATTTGAGCCTATTTTTTGTCTATGATATGAATTTATATTTAAAAAAAAAATACGCACAAAAACCGGCCTCCTCTATTATTGAAAGAGCATATATCGTTCGCTCTACTTATTTTCATTGACCATTTTTTGTTCATATGTTATGTTATTATTAGAGAGCGATTATAAAACTATGTCCGCAAGTTGCTAATAATTATTGGCATAGTGCAATTTTCAGCAGCGAAGTTCAATATATTTCACGAAAAAACTTGTTTAATTAAAACAAGGAAATCTTTGTCAATCATGTACGCACACCTGTTCGGCGAAAAATACGTTAATTGACGTCGTGTCCCACACGATATCAAAAAATGACCGCATTTGACATAATGTCCGCGAATGTGTTGCGAATTGCTGATTTCATCAATTTCACGGCTCGTAGGCAACATCCAATCTATGAATTCTGAGTTTTTTTGTGACAGAAAAAAAGTGTAAATGACGAATCATTCCCCTCGCATCTCTAGAATCTTCATCGAACCTTTGTATATGTGAGTGTCGCTTTAGAATTTTTCTGCATCGTCAAATAAATAAATAAACATATATAACCCTTTAGCAGCTTCATCAATTGGCGTGACAAACGCTTATTCACCGCACACAATAGTGATGGCTACCGGAGGCTTTGTGCAAAATTTGTTTAGATAGGAATTTGTTCATTTTATTCATGAGAAT
>JAGXCT010036448.1:0-72512 GCA_022495035.1 Philopotamus ludificatus | reverse complement strand
ATTATTTCAATAATGAAACGACATTACCCTACTGCATTTTTTAAAACCTATTTTTGAGCCCTACAGACCAAGTGCACATTGCAATGCAGGGGCGCGCCGTCCATATGGCTAGATTGTGTGGGGCACACAGGCGCCGGAAGATTAGGTGCGCCGAGAAGCGCCAATTGGGGAAAAATTGAAAAATATTAAATATTAATAATTCTTTTTCATAAAATATATTTTTTTTTATAAATAATAATATTTTTTTAATTTTTATTACCGCCCCAATTAAAATTTTGCGCACAGGCGTCACTGTTGCAATGAACAGTAATTTAAATTAAACAGTAATTATAGAGACATTTTGAATGCTTAGTATGCACCTTATTTATTCAGTTGATACTGTCAGTGTTGCCATGTAGAGTACGAGTATTATGTTATATGGCAATTTCTCACAATTCAAGCCTGCGACTTCAGTATGTCAAATTATTATTGTCACAAATTCTCGTAAAAAAAGTATCCTTCATTGATGAAACTCAAAATCCAATTGCAGGTTATAATTGTGTATCACACTGTAATTTGCGATCAAACTTTGGGTATATTTTTTAAAAAGGTGATCGTATAAAATAAAAAAATATATATTCCTGCATCCTTACTGTCCCAGATAATAAAACTTTCAAATGGAAAAAAGTCAGGTCTAGAAGGGTTAAGATAACTTGATTAAAGTTAACGATTATCAGATATTGTCCTTTCGGGGCCGCCAAGTTTTTGATTTTTCTCGAATATTATAAATAAGCATTGTCCTTTATTGTCTACAAATGCGAAAAATAAATAAAACAACAATATTCGCGTCTGTTGCCACGGACGCGATGTTTTCTCTCGCTCGCATTCGTTACGTTGTACGAAGTGCGAGTAAAATGTACCGAGTAAAACGTGCTACGAGGTTTTAGTCGGCCGCGAGACATCTCCGAGTGCGCGTGTTAATTACGCGTCATATTGATTAGTTAAAACGTAAAAAATATCGAGCAAATAATGAATAACTATTTTTATTCTTAAAATAATCCATTTTTTAAAAAGAGTCAAAATATTGATTAACCCTTTCAGTGCGGGGCGCATCGCGTACATGCGCAAACAAATCGTGTCCAAAATTGACCCACTTCATACGACGCGGTTGTTTTCAATACGCGGGGATCGGTTAAAAGAAATAATATATACATAATAAATAATAAATACAGTGAAACCCCGATTTTACGTGCTCGGAATTCACTTTTTACCGCTATTTGCGTTAAAATTTTATGATTCCGTTTTATTTTGGTACCCAGTTTCTAACCCCGAATCTACGTTTTCCCTCAGATTAGGTTTTTTTTTACCAGTTCTCTCAAAATCGTACAAACAGGGTTTTACTGTAAAATTCTTTCAAAGCGCTTAGAATATCTCAATCTCGAAAAAAAAATAACAGTAATACTTGTTAGATCGTAGCGGATCATACATGATGTAGAAAGGGATTTTTTGGATTTTAATGATTTTAAGTCCAATAGTTTGTTAGAAAAGGTTTTACGTATTTTGATGTGCTCAGGGATTTTTTCAATTGAGGAATAATGTGAGAAGGTTTTTTTTGCCTAAAACGCCACCGTTATGACGTCTTAGCTTCTGTACGTGACTCCTTGAGACATTTTCTATTCCTGAAGATGCAAAAAATATGAAAAGACGACATTTTACAAACATTGAAGAGATAAAGACAGAATCACTAAAAGAACTAAACGCTATACCAAAAAAGTATGTATTATATCAGATGAGTATTAAGCCTCTATATTCACCGGAAATGGTCTCCTGCGACTTCTTCCTATTGGCTTAAATGAAAAAAACAAAAAAGGACGAAATTTGTAAAGGCACTGACACAAGCTGTTGATGTATCTGATCGGGACTAAAGAAAATAAAATAATATTGACGATGAATAAAGATTTTTTGATAAAAGCGAAAAATTGTCCTTAATAATACTGAATGATTCACGATGACCTTTCTCAAGAATGTCACACAAATAAAAATAAATATTATATTTAACAGTCCATTGGAGTGCGACCATGGAATATTGTACACGACTCGACAAATATTAATTTCATAGAAAAACTATAATATTCCACAGAAAAACCAAATTAAAATTAAAACCAGTATTACCATATGATAATACTAATTTTATTTTGATTGTCGCGCATTTAAAAAACAATTACCGCGTATGACTATAACAATTAAGACATATTGCCATTTTTTTCGTTGCAACATTCGATAATGAAACTCTCTAAATTTCCACAGGCCTCAATATAATCATTTTAAAATGGCAAATAATACACTGCGGGATTTTTTATTATTTACTATTATTGTTGTTAACATGCAACGCGAATTCTGCGCTATTGTGCAATAAAAACATTGGTCTGTAATCATAACCAGATTACCTCTGAAGACATTCCGTGTCGAAATGCCGATCTTAGCCTCAGTAGACACAACAGGCGTCCGGTGTTAGATCAATATTGATGAAACTCGATCGTGGAAATATTTTTCAGAATATCAATGTTAATTTATTCATCCGATAGCCTGATTTGAAATAACGAATTGCATCGTGTTAAATAAAGCAATGCATTTTTAATCGACGCATAATTTTATCTTGCCCTTGACCTTAAAAATCATCCTTTGGACCTAGTTTGTCATTAAATGTCGAATCAAATATTTAGATTTTAAAAAAACCTTGTTTAAAATTGTCCAATAAATTTTATTGTAAATTTAGAGATCCAACCATTAAACTAATGAAGGACACATATTGATTTTTATTTTATTTATTTATTTGACGATGGATAGATGGCATCGCAATTAATTCCAAAGCGCCATCTATACATTTAAATATTTAATTGTTTTGTCAAGTGTCTCTCGAACTCACATCCTCCCTAGACAGTGCCATAAAGAATTCCTAGAATTATTAGATCTCGTAGAAAGGTTAACCTATCTGTATACTAAATCACTTCAGTCGCGGTTTACTTACACAATCATAATAGATTGCTGCATCTACAAGTTATGACACTGTTTTTTTATCACAGCATCATCACCATCAATGGCATTAACGCCAGTTAGTACACCCATCTCTCGATTAACTCGACTGATACGTTCCATGGAAAACCGAGTAAATGAAAATGGCGCAAGACACTCATACAAAATATAGGGATATGTTCAAAACGGTATAAAATTGGAATTTTTATAAATATTTAGAATTGTAAGTTTAATGTAGTGTCCTTTAAACGTTGAGGTGATCCCTGATCCAATGGTTCCATTATCTTAATAGGTGGTAAAAAACATAACATTAACATTGGGATGTTATCCATGAGAAAAAGTACTTGAATCGGATGATTTTTTTTAATCGTGTATCTTTCTGATTCTAGAACAAAAGTTATTATTCCCTATACCCTCCGATGTACAGGAATATACTCAGTGACGGATCAAAATAAATAGCTCAGCCAAGCAAGGGGCCCCAAGTCAAGGGCCCCAAGCGGTAAAAAATTTGAGGGCCTCAAAATTAATTTAGCAAAAAAGTTTAAGTAAACTCATTATGTTATTAAGTAGAAAGGAGAATTATGAAAAATGTCATATCATTACATCAATTTATTTAAAAAACATATTTCTATATGAATTTTCTCGTGCAAGACATTTCTCTGCTGACCCGATGTTAGCGCCCCGGACTTTATCGCGCCGACGTTAGCGCGCCGACTTTAGCGCTCCGACGTTAGCACGAAAATTATTATTTTATATAAACATATATATTAATTTATTATATCTGAATGTAGTTATATTTCTCTTAAATACATAACAATAAAGTTATATATATATATAGATATTTTGATAAATTCATTTGAATCGCATTCATAATGCATCATAAAGAAAGGATACAAAAAAACCCACCACCTCGCCTGAATCTTATCGGGATTTATCTTAATTTAATTTTAATTATAAGAAATCCAAATCTATGCATAAATGATTTGAAGGCAATCGGGAAAATAAACGGTAAAAGAATAAGAAATAAAACGAGGTATTATTGCTATAAATGCGATGTTGGGCTTTGCATACCATGCTTCGAAATTTACTATAATTAACTCAATTTTTTTAATAAAATCTTAAAAAATACATCATTTTTAAAAAAAATATTTAAACATAATAACATATAAAACAAAATTAGTGAATAAAAAGTGTAATTTTGGATCAAAAGTTATCTTAGGTAGGTTATTTTTTTTTTAAATCGGCCCTCAACAATGCTGCCAAAATTGGTTATTTTTAAGAATGTCGAAGTGCTTTGGTCCAGCAGTACAAAGTCATGTACTGCGCGCTAACGTCGACGCGCTAACGTCGGCGCGCTAGAGTCTCGCGCGCTAAAATCGGGGTGCCATTTCTTTGGCGACTCGTTAGGTATACAAAAAAAATGATCAAACTCATCTTCAAAAATATAAACATCAATGTTATCTTTACAAAAATACTTTTCCGACAGTATAATCCAGTTTCGCCATGATATACCTGGTCAGATGAATATAAATTTTCTTCTATTATCCCCTCTTTTCATAAAAACTGCATTGATAATTTCGCATCATCAGACATAAGTTCGCTTTTTATTTTGAGAATATGAAGAAAATGCCTTATTTTAAAAAAAAAATATACGTTTTTGTTCCTTAAGATGATTATATATTCTCATAGCTTTGTGTTATTATATTAGTATCGATAGAAGATCTACTACTAATAATGATCATGTGTTATTTTTAAATGGTTTTCTTTTCAGTGACCTCAATTATTTAACTGGAGCGTTGGTAAATCGTCGACATACTGAATGAAAATAAAACAAAATACCTCCATTGATATTTTTTACGATACGTATTAGTTTGCGCGTGGTGTGACAGAGACGGAATATCTTCGAAGGGAACGACAATAAAACAAACATCATTGCTAAACAAAAAAATTGATAAAATCATATTTTTACTCGCTTAATTATATAAACCCAGGGGTTTTTAACCATTTTTCTTCGCGACATAATTGAAACTCATTAAAATTAGCTGCTGTATTGATTTGATAATTTTTTGCGATAATTACAAATTGCATTCTAATTATTTATATAGTTTATTTTGAATGAAATTAGGATCCACTGAGTAATCACAAAAACAGACATTCTAATGTTATTCACACTTTTTCAACTAGTATCAAAATGCTGTTCACTCCACTATACCTAACTGGTTTCACTAAACCGGCTATAGCAAATGTACCTGCTATCATACATATAATGCTGTTGTAATTAATGCGTTATATTAACACAATTCTACCTCTGCAAAAAGTGTGCTAAAATTCACCATGGATTAACTGAAAATTTCAATTTCGCGTATGCTGAAGCGTGATGATTGTTTTTGTGCATTTGATTGTTTTATTTTTTTTTATTATTTCGTGTAGCAATTTCCCGATTTCGAAATTTTCCGTATGCAACGGACGATTCGGCTCTTACCGACAAAAGCAGTGCTCGGTTGACCCTTTCGGTAATACCGCATTCAAAAACACTGACGAAAGAACCTGTGCTCAATACCATCTCGGAACTGGTTTGTGCCATGTGCATTTCATTCAGGCCTGCTCAACTCATCTAGATCGAAGTAATAAATAAATTAAATAACGCGTATTATTCTCGAACAACTATCGCATTATTATATAATAAAAAAAAACAACATAATTTGCATGTATTTGGACTAGATTTTCCGCATTATTTAGATAAATTATCAACGAATGCGGGTAGTAAGTAGGCTATACGATGATTTATAATATATGCAAATTGTTTGCATACTATTAATACGATAATTAATAATTTAATATTCCATCGCTCAATATTTCAAAGGCCAAAAATGTACTTAAGGTACCAGTAAAAGACCTTGCCTCTGAATGATTCAAGGCACTTCATTGTAACTTATGTGATTATTATTATATTCGACAATGTTTATATGAACGAATTTCCCTCGATTTAAACGATACCCGTCTTACGCGATTTCAATTGTACGCGGTTAGAAATGCATGAATTTTTATTTTATTTTATTCCATAAAAAAATTAAAATAAAACGGAAATTTTATACAGAAGTCGTTTCCACTTTTTATTCGTAAGCTTAAATAGCTTATTCACTTCACCATCGTGAAATGAATAAAACATTAGAGACAATGATGTGTAAATTTGATTTATAATTCGGATAATTTATGAGACGTGATATGAAAAATTTAGAAAGTACTAAAATTTATATATTTCCTATTCTTACAACTAGTTTTTTTGCATATTTTTTATGCAATAGATTACATACATAAGATAATATAATGATAGGAATGATCAGAAAAATTTCCCATAAATCTTAATATCAGATGTATTAAAACTGGAACAATCACTAGAAAACCGGAAAATTGGTATTTTTGTGACCCGAAAACCGGACCTGCGCTGATTTTTTTATTATTTATATTATTGTGAATCCCAAAAAATATATGCTTTTTATGTTTTACGTGTCGCGGTTTAAAAAAAATTTAAAGCACTGAAAATTACTGAAATTTATTTTGAAATGAACTTATTTAACCCTTTTATATCCTGGATTATCATAAACTAGTCGTGCCGATGAGGGTCTGTTGGGGACCCCAATTTTCTGTTATCATACACTTTTTGTAATTGTCTAAAAAAGCTTAAAGAATAAATATTGTAAAAAATCATTGTCCTTTGTTGTCTACAATTGTGAAAAAAAAAACAACAATATTCGCTGCTGTTGGAACGTGCGCAATGTTTTTTCTCGCTCGCATCCAGTATGATGTGCGATTGACACGTGCGGAGAGAGAGAGAGAGAGATCATTTTGCGAAAGGAGGAACTCATGAATATATTGATTTGAAATTCTTAGGGTCTCTGATAAACCCCTTTCGGACGACGCGGTTGGTTTTGAGCCGCCGTGAGGGATGAGTTTTAACCTAATAGAATATTTCGACCATATAGTTATCTAGAAGAGAGCCAAGTAGCTTGGAAAAGCTCGTCATACTGGCCCATGTGGAGAGTAGATAATACAGATCAACAAATGTGGAGTGACATCGTCGAAACGATGGCGATATCTGTATACAGGTTGCTCCACATACAACAGGTAATAACAACCTATTTTAATCATGAGGATCCATAAAATAGAAGAAAGTCTCATTTATTTCTTCTGAAACATTTCTGTAGGTCCAATCTATGATATTCGGTAACGAAACTTTACTTAGCCGATCCATCACGACGTTTGGAAACCATCCGCTTCGTCCGAAGGGGGTCTATTTATAATAGAAATAGACCCCAAGCATTTCAAGTCAGATATTAATGAAATCTTCATCAATATCTTGACTTTTTATCTAAAGAATGGATTATTCTAAGAATAAAAATAGTTATTCATTATATGAGGACACGCCGTTGACTACTGCGACCGCCCAATTCTCGCGGCACGTGTCAAATCGAGAAAAAACATCACGTCCGTGGCTACAAAAGCGAATGTTGATGTTTTTATTTTTTTTTCGCAATTGCGGTCAATAAAGGTCAACTATTATTTATAATATTTATTAATTAGAATTTTTAGACAAATACAAAAAATTGTGATTTTGTGTTTAAAAAAAACATTGGAGCGAAAAATAGCTTTGCAATTTTAATTCTGTTTTACGCGGTTTTTTTATTATAAGATTTTGTTTCAATTTACACGATGATTAATATGAACGAGGAAAATAAATATTGTATTATTTTATGCGATTTCAATTTATCTCGAAAATAATTTGCGATTATAAAACCGAGCAATAAATTGCAAAAATCTTAGAAACGAATTATATTGCGGTTTTTGGTCGATTCGCTTATATAAGTCCCATAAAATTTCGTACGTATCGACGGGCACGTTTCGCATTTTTTTTTATTTTAGAAACCGAAAATGCATTTTGATAGAAAAAAAAATATATACAGATATTTATCCCATTCATAATTTCAACGGAGATAATACACAATGACTCACTATAGAGAAAAAGCGTCGGTTATTTTTTTAAACTGTAGTAAATGGAAAATGGCCCCATTTAAAAACTATTAACTATGCCCGCTTTAAAGCCTCGTCTATATATACATTTTTTTCGTTAATAATATCTTTTCATACGATAACTATTATACTGACGAGCACAAATTTGTTGTTCGTCTGAAAATAATCATTCGTTGAAATTACAGTGAAATCTTAATGTGCAGATCTGGCGCCATGCTATGTTCTTATACGAACAAATTAAAGAGCAGACAATTATTTTGTTGTTATTAAATAAAATACTGGTTTTGCATTTATTCAAATAATATGTTGCACAATTCGATTTTATCTGTTACGGATATAGTGGTGATTGTTGCGAAATCGCAGTAAATTCTGCATATATTGATTAAAACATTCGACAATTGGGAAAAAAAGGGTCAATGTTGTCGTCCTGTTGACATAACCTGACCTTAACATTGAGGAAAAATAGTTTATTATGATATGCGTATAAAAAATATATATATATATATGTACATAATTTTCCTCAATTAGCCTAACTTTTTTCAAGCATTAGATGAGAATTTCATTTCAAATGAATATTATTAATATATCCTTGATGGACCATTTGCCTTGAGATTTAAGTGTTATTTATTCATCTTGCTTAGTATGTATAATACGAACATAAAAAAAACTAACGAGATTTTTTTTTGTCGCTTAATTTGCGAATTAATGTCGTGAATTCGTATTCACGTGTTAATTAATATCGAATGCATTCAAACGTCTGAAAATATCGTGTGAAAAAATGGGTATGATTGTGCGAATTGCATTTAATTTTAACACGTAGCAGTTTTGAAAATAAGCTATAAGGAAAACTTGTTATTTTCAAGGACAGGCATTATTTGTATTTTTTATTTATTAATTATATTTATGACGAATTTTTTTTCACAATAATAAATATTGAATATATTAATTAGCAGTAGAGGGGTATAGCAAAATATGGCATAAATTAATTAAGATCATGTAAAAAAGATAGATTAAAACATGAATCTATTTCTATGCAAATAATTGCGGATAGTCACTAATAAATCGTGTAGAACTTCTCCACTTGCATAGCACGATATTTTTTCTCGCTCGCACTTACACATGCGCGATGTTTTTCTCGCTTATATTCAGTACGGAGCGAGATAAAAAAAACATATCAACTGTGCTAATGGAAAACAATATTTTTGTTATTTTTTTTCGTAATTGCGTACAATAAAGTTCAATGATATTTATTATTATTTAGATTTATTCGAGAAAAATCAAAAACTTAGGGTCCCAAATAGACCGCATATATTATAAAAAAATATCTTTTGATGGAAAGAAGCACAAAATTCGTGAGAGAATTACAAAGTTGTTAACTTATACTAAAATTACTAACCAATATATTTTTAAATAATTATGATTAGTAATAATTTAGTTACTATGATATCAGTCATCTCAGAATATTCGGATCATTTTTTGTTTGCATGCAAATATGGCAATGCATTCTTAGTTTGTTCTGAAAACAATTTGAACACCCAAAAATAAATCAATTGGTTTATTGAACCTCGATTATAATAATTGGGTTTTTTCGCGGTTTTTTCCTTATACAAGATACGAATATACGAGTCACGCCAACAGTTTTTGTTTTCTTGCAGACTTTTTTTGCAAAAGCGGTGCATAATTATCCAGAATTGTTTTTCACAATAATTACAGTCATCTTCTAACCTTTTAATGTTCAGGTGTCTTCGGAAGTGTTCTCGGCTATCGTTGCCGAGACACGAGAGGAACTTTGACCGTTCTCCCATCATTGTGATCGACTCAATTAAAATCTTCACGTGAATGTGATGACGTGCATCACCAGGAAACATGGATAATTGATGACGACCTCGTCAAATATCAGCAACAGTGCATCCGATGCATTGCGAAATTTTTACGATGCAGCACATTTTGCATAATGGCAATTCTCATACAATGATAGGTTCATAAGATTGGAATCCAATTCAACAATCATTCAAAACGGAATCTTGGAATATGGAAAATATACCTGATCTCTTTTTGAACGCGGGATGTGTTCCAGAGACTACCATGAAGAGAAATGTATTCTTTTAAAACCCTTGATGGTTTTTGAAAACTGTAGTCGTATTTCGAGTCTTTTGATTTTATTATTATCCCTGCTTTATTCGTTGTTTATGACTATTACAACGTGTTTTTGTATGTTGATTGATCTCTAGCTAGTCTGTTTTTATGGAACATTAATGTTATTATTTTAATAACTTTTGGATCTGACACAAAAAAGGTCATCAAATGTCAAAAAGAGCAATTAAAATTGCATGTCATTGCGAGTTAAACAAAAAACTTTGTTTTATTTGAACCGTGTTATTTTGAAGCCAATCAATGCAATAAGAGCACCGCTTGTATTAAAAATGAGGAGGAAGGGACAGGAAAGAGTGCTGCCCTGGGCCTTGTAGTATTGGGGGCCTCAGCTTGGCAACTTAATATATTAAACAAAACAATTAGGGGAGGGAAATATAAAACAAACCGTAAGACAGAAATTCGAACGTGTAGAAAAAATCAATATATCCTATGCTTTCCAACACTAGGTTTTTTTAAGAGCCTTTAAATTATTAGTCCCTGCTTGTATCCAATGATGACTCCTGTAATTTTTAAGTGATTGCAGTGTTGAACAATGCCGGATTTAGCGATTTTGACCCCCCCTCCCCTATTCAAAATATTTTTACAACCCCTAATCAATTTATGCAAAAAAAACAGAAAGAAAAACAAAATTGAACTACTTTTCTTTCATCTTTTTTTATTAGCTTCTCGATAATCGATATTAGCGATTTTGATGTTACAAATATTTATTATATCAAAAAAATGCAGGGGCCCCTTGAGGACCGAGGACTCCTGCTTGGTTGTATTTCAAGGGCCCCCTAAGGGTTTTGTCTTAATGTAGCTATGCGCCTCAATCCATGGATCAAGGTCTGCGGAATAGTCGGTGCATATGGTTCGAAATATGACCGTTAGGGTAGCCATTGCTGGCATTATTCCTGCTAAATTATTTATTATTTTAGATTTTTGAGGCCCTTTAAAATTAATGAGGCCCCAAGCGCGCGCCTTATATGCCTAAGGGGAAATCCGCCAGTGATGTTGGGATTGGCAAAGTTGGAGTCAATCTATTGCATCGACTTATTTTCACCATATGCACAGAATATTTGACAAAAACATTTTTTTTCAAGTGCAAATGATCATAAGTCGAGAACTGACATATACAGAAAAATCCATTATTGATATAGTATCGCTAGATATTTCCGCTAATTTAAAATAATTATGCGAAAATATCAAACAGCACCGTGAGCAAGATATATGCTTCCTATTGATTATTTATTTATGGAAAATTTAAATTTAATCATGAGTATGCGTCAATAATATTAAATATTTTGTAACGTCGGAATAAGCTTGTAGAAAACATTCTAGATCAGTGGTCGCCAAACCATCGCTCGCATTGGTTTGGCGACCACTTTATTTCACTCTATTCCACACTATTTTATCATATTTATAAATGTGCCGCTCAAATTTTAGTGAGAATAATTATTCTGTGACTTTTTTTTAAATTCAAATATGTCTATTTCTTACCAGCAGAACAAATATACCCTGAGAAGGAAAACTCTAAAAACCCTCTCACTTTTGGAAAGGTCCTATCCACGATGATAGGATTGCTATAACGCAACAAGGTTAATACTAGCTGTGACTCGTCATGCCGGAACCTCTGGAGAAGACGAAAGCAAATACCGAGACAAACCCCTTTCCACTTGCCTGGACACAGTAATGAGGGTAAAATCTGATATCAGCCATGGTGGAAGATACACGTCCAATGCCAGCAATGACCAAGAGAAAGAAACCACTTTATAAAAAAAATCATACCAAGACGGGTTGGACCACTGCGGTATGGACGTAAAAGGAGAGTCCTTACGACATCGTGAGACCCAGACTCCCTTGGCCTCGACTCATTCGAGAGTCTGGTAAGGTCCATACACTTAGCGAGTGAGTGTCTCGTGGCTGGCAAATGATGATGATGATGATTAATAGTAGTCTCTGTCAGATACATCAAATACTTGTACCGGTGCTTTTTACAGGCTTCTAAGCATTTTGTAACCAATCTTCTAATAAATGATCGGTATAGAGTTTAGTAATTCTGTCTTTATCTCCTCAATGTTATCAAAACGTCTTTTTTTTATCTTCGAGAATAGAAAGAAGTCGCAGGCGGTGTAACCTTCAAATACGGAGATTGAAGCATCCCAACTTACTTTATGACAAAAAAGCATATTAAAATACGCGAAACCTGTTCGATAGCCAACAATATATTAAGGATCCAATATTAATATCAATGTCAAGATAAGCATATTTACCAAAACAACAACAAAAATAAGATAAGAAAAAAAATGTTGTTACAAATATGACATGTACTTTGTTCTCGTTTTTCCATCGACTACATTTTTTAAATTATTACTAAGCAATCGAAAAAATGCCGTAAGAACTGCGATTCCTGCTAGTCATGATAATAATAACTAATACATTTTAAATAATGAAATAATGGAATTTTCAGACTTTATTAAGATTTCAAAATTTTGTTCGCGGATTTTCATTTGCCATCGTGAAAATCGATGGGTTTCGCGATATAAAAAGCGGACAAACCGCGATATTTGCTTCGATTATTTTTACGCAATTTCATAGATTCTATAACAAAACCTGTTGACTTTCTACATTTCTTGCACGCGCGGAAATACCATTTTGATGCAATTGTCAATATTTAATCATAATTGATTTTTTTATAATATTTTAGAATCTAATTAAACACGGCATCAGCGATGAGCAACATATGGTATACATTAATTAATAAACAAAAAATGGCTTAAAAAATCGAACCGCAATGCGTCACAAACCGACTTAATTAATTGATTCAGCATAGAATATCTTAATAACGGATTACTAGAACCAGTTTTTTTAAGGATTTCTGATTATAGATATTATGTCAATATATGCGTATAAACATGAGAAAAAAAAATGATTGCCTCTTCTTGTAATCGGACTTTTATCCACTCTGAAGGAGCTAAATAGATATAAATAATGAATTATTTAAATCTTTCACACCTCTGTAATAAACTCCCTTATTTTACTATGCTTTTGTTTCTATGGTTTTAAAAAAATTGGCCACGGCAGATCGATTGTATAGAGATCGAAACTAGAAGGAACATTAAATTCGATTCACCACCGACTACACTGACATTGTTTTTAATTTATCTGAGAATAATATTTTTTTTATATCTAGTAATGTCCAATTATTATATTTTTTCACCAATTTTGGGCGAAAATCTTACTCTAATAGTATGTTTGCTGGACTTCATTATTAAAAATCCATTTTAACACTTTATGACGCGCGCATTTTGGTGCGAATTTGCTCTAGGGGCCGCTCATTTTTGGCAAATTTCACAAATTTCACAAAATATAGTTATGAAATTTAAATATCGGCAACATTTTTTTTTATATGATGTAGTAGGCCCATGCTCTATACGCCAAATGGCGTCAGCGGCTTCTAAAGTTTTGGGCAATTTTACGCCAAATGGCGTCAGCGGGTCTTAAAGTGATAATAAACCCCTGTGCACTATTTCTTTAATTATCGTCCTAAATCGGAAACTGCAACTTATGGAGAATATTACTTTCATCTTTAAACACATTAGTTAATATTTTCGCGTCTACTCGTCTCGAGATTATTATTAGACATTACGACTGTCACAAAATAAACAAAGATTAGCAAATAAGCATCTTGCACCATTTTTATTGTCCATGGCTGCGTAATAATATATGTATAAACTGAACATTTTAATTGAGATATTAGTCACTCTCACATTTTTTCTATATTTACATAGCTGATTATAATTTCTTAAAATAAATAAAGTGTTTTAATTTATATTTCTTATTAGCTTGGCATACTTTGACAATGATAAGATTTTTCAGCATTGAGCATCTTGCACCATTTTTATTGTCCATGACTGCGTAATAATATATGTATAAACTGAACATTTTAATTGAGATATTAATCACTCTCACATTTTTTCAATATTTACATTGCTGATTATAATTTCTTAAAATAAATAAAGTGTTTTAATTTATATTTCTTATTAGCTTGGCATACTTTGACAATGATAAGATTTTTCAGACTAAAAGACATAACAACTAAATAAGTTCAACGTTCTGACATAGTTTATTTCGATGCTATGCAGACCAAGCAGGTCTGCAGATCTTTGGTTTTCATTTGGTTTTTTTTTAATACCTTTATTCAAGATATTACGAAAAACTTAGTACTCCATAAAATCATCGTACTAGAAAGATGTTCTGAAATATTGTTTTTATTCAATGATGTTGATGATGTTTTGGCCGCAATAGTCTTTTGGGGATTTTGGTCTCGATGATAAAGAGTCTTATGTAGTAAGTAGATTTTTCATTCGGCGAAGACTCAGCAGATCTGCGCCTCAATAAATCTAACAAATCGCCACCTCCGATTAACAAGAACCCAAGTGAGGGCTATAACAAAACAAAAATGTCCATCACTGTTGTGAAGGCATAGAACACAACCTTTTTCCCGCATTTTTTTACTAAAGACAAGAAGTAGATCGTATACGATAATGTAAAGAAAAAAAATGGCTTTCTATGAAACAAACCTCCGTTCTAAAACCCAAGCCAGGATTGCCACTTCGGAAAGTTTGGTGGAATATAAGTGGAGTTATTCACCATGAACTTCTTAAACCAGACGAAATAAGAACTATTGAAATGTATTTCTCAAACAAGGATGAGTTATTTTACAGCATGATACCGAATGACCACATAAAACTAACTCACTTGTGAAAAAAAAAATAACTAAACTTAGAAGTCCTACTGCATTTTCAGTATTCCAAAGATTTAATACCGTCTGAAAATCACCTATTTCCATCTTTAGAGCATTCATTAAAAGACAAAAAAAATATAGATGAAGTTAACCGATCCGTCACGGCGGCTCGAAAACAACTGCATCGTCTGAAGGGGTTTACTTCTTATGAAAAATAGAATCCAAGCATTTCAAGTCAAGATATTGATGAATACTTTGATGACGTATTTCAATAAAATGGATTATTCTAAGAATAAAAATAATTATTCATACTATGCTTCATAATTTGGTCGATATTTTGGATTTTTTAACTAATCAATATGACGCGTTACGATAAGCAGACTAGATGATGTCCCGCCACAGACTGAGAACTCGCTGTCACGGTTTCACTCGAATCGGCACATCGTACCGAATGCGAGCGAGAAAAAACATCACCCCCGTTGCAACAGAAGCTAATATTGCTGTGTTTTATATAAAGTTTGTGACGTGTGGGATTTGTATTAAAAAAGAATTATAAAAGAGGATCTAAAAAATACGGTTCAAGTTAAATTCATCAAATTTGATGAAACGAATGAATGAATTTCGCCACCGACAGTGAAAGCAAAACGAATAATTGTATTTTAAATAAATATAATATAATTGGATTCTATTATATTTTTAAGCGAATTATATTTTTTATTTATAATTATTTACGAGATATATACGCATCTAGAAAACAAAAATTTCGTACGCGGACCCCGAGTTACTGACCACTATTATAATAATAAATATGTAATTTTTCACGAATACACGTAGTATGCAGTTATTTGCTTGAATCTCGTATCACTTTCAGCTGGAATTCCCTCCAATCGTGACGTATATAACAGGTGCTATTATTATCAAAACGATAATTAACATGTTAATTCAGCGTTTATGCGAATTCTCTATTTTTTCTATGAGAACATGACATAGAGATAATTAAATATTAAATAAAATAAACCGGTAATATGCAGCATCCATGTTTTCACTCTCGTTGTCGGTGACGCGCAATTTAACAGGATGACTAAGTCTATTTATTTGCAATAAAAAGTGAAATTTGTTAGCGCTGTTAGCGAATTCGAATCTATTCATGGGATGTTGTTATGCAATTTATATCATTGTTAGCTGCAAACAAATTTGTAGAATACGCAATGGAACGTATTGTATTTATTATATGTATTTTTTTTAAATATTTTCAGGTACTGATGATTTATTGGTGGCAAGATTAATATGTCATCTGCGAGCAGTCAACTTCGTCTGCTCCTATGGAAAGATTATCTGATCAGAAAGAGGAAGCCTGTAAGTTTTTAAAAATCATGTATCTCATTCATCATCGTATATAATGCTATTGACAGTGTTTCTCAACATAAGGAAGACAATATGCCTCATCGGAAGACAATATGCAATTCAATAATATTTATTGATTTGATGAAAATATTTTTTTTGATATTGCATCCCTCACTTTACAAAAAAAAGATCGCAACATTTTTATTTTAGAATTTGTTAACCGATCCGTCACGGTGGCTAGAAACCAACGGCGTCGCCCGATGGGGTATATTTAATTTGAAATTAATATATGAAAATTTTCCCCAAGCATTTCTTGCCTTGAATGCTTAAAAATGGGCTATTCTAAGAATAAAAATAGTAATTCATGATATACTTCATAATCTGAGCGATATTTTCGATTTTTTAACTAATCAATATGACGCGTAAATAATGACAAGCTCACTCGGCAATATCCCGCCGCAGACTGAGGACCGCCGCCGTCTCAGAGTTCGCGCCACACGTGTCACTAATACAGTTTCACTCGAACTTCCACATGCGCGATGTTTTTTCTCGCTCGCATCCAGTACGGAGCGAGAAAAAACATCGTGCCCATGCCAATAGAAACGCATTTTGTTGTTTTATATTTATTTTTCGCAATTGCGGACAATGAAGGTATTTGATTTATTATATTCTTTAGGCTGATAAAAAAAGTTTGTGACATGTATGATTTATATTAAAAGAGTTATTCGAGAAAAATAAAAATCCTGGGGTCCCAAATAACCCCCATCGGCACGGCTAGGTTAATTAAAAAATATGATGAATAATTTTGGTGTGGGCATGCTACAAATAAGGTTGAGGAACACTGATCCATGCATTTTTCACGGAATCGCAGCGGTCATTAATTTTTGCGAATGACGCTTGTGAAAATTGCACCGAGCGCTTCTCGAATAGCGCTTCGAATCAATCTTCAATAACATAATGCATATTTTTTTGGGTTTTTCGTTTAAATACCAACCAAGTTTATTCGGTCAAGGTAAACCGGTCGTTCAATGTACTTTTTTTTCACCAATAAATGAACATTTAGAGCTGGATTCCCAAATATATATAATTTTTTTTTAAAATATTTTGTAAAACTTCTTTACATGTCGACAACATTGAAAATAATCTATTTTACGCAAACGACATCCGTGGTTATTTTAATTTATAAATTATATACAGTGAGATGAAGAAGGATTTTCACTTCCGCATTTAAATAAAAATAAGACCTAACCTGAGTACTCCAGTTTAATATCGTGGGCTAAGATTGACATCACTCTTATCCAAAGTACGAATTTTTCATCGTCATATGGACACCATTCTCAGTTGTCATTTCTGTCTCGCATGTCTTTAATTAATACTCGATTTCAACTTAATAATATTCTGACCTCCAGACAATAATAGCAAAAAAGGAACAACTCCGTTGAGTATAAGAATTGAATCGTGGAGGTCACCCAGGAAATGAATCTTACGACTTTCTGACAAGAGGATATAAATAAGGGCAGAATACAACAACCTCAGTTACACGGAGAATGCTAAGAAATGCAAATGTGAATATGAACACTCCATCTAGGAATAGATTGATGAGGAGAGAGCTAAGGCTTTTGGTTATTTGCAAAGCTGATATTCAAATATTTACTCTTGCAATGGCATCGCAGTTAATTGAAAACATCATGACGCCGGTTGAATGACATCCTTCGACGATAGGAAATCTCTCTAAGGAGGTCAACACGGTTAAGCTGAAAGATACTGAAGACAAACAATCCATGCAAGGCCCATTTGTAGATTGAAGACAATTACAATATGGAAAATAAAATAGAGAGAAGTCAGCAACTTCACAAAATTTGTGAAGTTTAATCTGCAGGTGAAGAATTCATAATAATAAAATGTTGCTAATGCGCTATGCGCAGACTATATATGAGATCCGTCCACATATTTATTGCTGAACACTTACTGTAAAGTAAGTGTTCAGCTATTCTTCAAGATATTCGCCACGGGAATTGAGACATTTATCATATCGTGGGAACAACTTTTGAATACCTATGTCGTAGAAGTCTGCCACCTAATATTGGAACTGTGTGACAACCATTTCCGCCTCTCTGTCATCCTCAAAACGTTTATATTATGTTTAAATAATTAAGACCTTCTATAAAAATCCCTAATGAGATTTTAAAGCGGAAAATCTAGAGACCAAATAAAAAAACATATTTAAAATTAAAACTGTTTTTTTTACATGTTTATGATAATTGCCCAATAAATTAGGCGACAATTGTTGAATAAAGATTTTTTTTATTTGATGTGTAAAAAAATTGAGAAGCACTGATTCGGAGTAACTATTAATTATGTAACTTGCGTACACATTAACTAATTTTTAATGGCACGTACTGCAATTTGCTAATTTAACTGCGATCCACTTTTACTTTTAAATCTGTCGCAACATCAGATTGCGCCTTAATTATTTATTACATCCTTACATAGGAGTTTATCGTAAATAACCAATAAAAAAGATAAAATCCCATGGTCAAATTTCACGCGTGAAGTTCAAGATCATAATCAAATATGGAAATAATAATAATTCGAAGAGAACCTTCGGACGACAAGAGCAAATAACACATCGTTGTAAATTATTCTAGTGTCATTGGTTTTAATATTATTATTATTGATTAAATTTCAGATAACGGTCGGAGGGATCGTATGGGCAGCCATAGCCATCACCAGCTTGGTCATAGTGAGGAGTAATGTCGATCAAGACAATGTACCGACGTGTAAGTATAACTTTTCACATAGATTACAATTGATAACGACGGTAATCATGTATTTTTTATTATTATTTTAGGCCAATTCAAAGCAAGGGCCTTGCCCAGTGCGGGACTTTTACCATTTTTACAATCGTTTATATGCACAGTGAACAATGAATGCGAATCTCTCGATGAATACGAAGAGATACCGTCTTATGAAAATTCCAGGCAAGTTCAATGAGTCAACAATGACATTCATCATAATCGAATAAGAAAAATATAGCAAGCATAAATAAGGAATGGCGTAATATAAGATTTTCCAATTTTTTTTTTGAAATAAAATATAACTAATTCAATGAAAAAGGCATGGATTAATATGGAAATATAATCAGTGAGGGCTCGTGGGTAAAATATTTCGGGGTGTTGCGGATTCAAAATTAGATTCAAAAGATTCAAAAGAAAGGAAGATTCAAAATTAAAAAAAGCATATTTCAAAAGTGTCTGATTATGGACGGCGCGGGACTGCTTTGAGTCGCAGCGCAACACTTAGCGACGAGAACCCTCCCCACCCCGCTGCCGCCCCGCATCCATCTAATACACGACGCTGGTAACGCTGACGAACAGACAGCACTCTTGCTCTACACCACGCGGCGTAACACTGAATATAAATTTAATTTATATTTTAAAATACTTAACCCTTCTGGGATTACTATTCCAAAATTGCCACGATTTTTAAATTAAAAATGTTATATACCCCTGAAGCAATTACCCTACAGACGGTTTAAAATGTATTGGATACTACGATTTCAGATCCGTCGGATCCGGCAATTCTCGTTAATGTAGAAGAATCCAATATATCAGATTTCGGCAACCAAAGGGTTAATATATAATCAATAGACATATATATTAATATATAAAAATATATTTTCCTTAATTTACTTGTGGGTGCTGCAGCTCCGCAGTCTATATGAACGAGCCGCCCATGAATATAATTTTAAATTGCATAGTATTTAGATTTAAGATCAATCTAACTGAACGTGATGGCCATAAAATGAGATACGATTTAAAAATAATTCAAATAAAAAAATCTATTCACCAAATTAGGACCTATTATTTAGAATTCTTCACGTAAACAGCGAATTTGGCCGTAAAAAAAATTGCTAAAGAATTGCATTGACCGTCCACAAGGTTATTAGTCTTAGGCTAATCACATTCTACAAACGTATCGTAAATACAATAACGTATTACGACCTGAAAATTATGAAATAATCTAAAACCTATCTACTGAAATTATTTCGAAATAAAAATATGAATATTTTCCTCAATGTCTACGACATTCCTTTCGTATGATAACGTCGACATGGCAAAGACACGTTAAATTGACGCAAACAATAACGTTAGGATCGAATTCTAAATATTATTTTGTTATTAGGTTACGTGCTTATGTAGAAAAGTTTCGTCCGGTCATCCAAAATGAGACGATCGTAGAAATCGTCGAGATGTTACCGAGCGCAATGAAATTACTGGCCACGGCAACGAAAGTTATGGACAACCCTGAACTGCATCGAATCATCAGTAAGATTGAATCCGTATAGATATTAGATTTCATTATTATTTAATTAATATTAAATTATTTTCATAGGAAACGGTATTAAGATCAACGATATATTCATTAAGCCCGATAACACAAAAACATATTTAAGCGATCAATTGAACATATCTAGAAAAAAATTTGATCCATTGTTTGGCTCGACGCTACGAGTAGAAAACGTACGTTATTATTATTATACATTAAATATATTTTATTAATCGTGTATTTATTTTGCAGCTTATTGAAAGTGTTATTGCTAAAAAAAATATGTCGTGCGACGTTGAAACGTTCAGCAGATTATTAAGTCTGAACGAAACCACAGATATAAACGACGTTGTGGATTTATTATGCTCGCTGGATAATAAATCAATGAAAAATTTAGTTACTAGATTATTGATCGATATAGATGCGAGAAGATATTTGAAATTGGTAAGCTAAATCAATCGATTAAATATACGGAATATGTTCTAATGTATTATTTTTATAGATCGGAGATATTATGAACAATTTAAATACGAATAGTTCCATATCGAATTTGGGAGAGATGCTCAATTCGTTCATGCGACTTACCGATATATGGAATTATGTGCCGCAAGGTCTTCAATTCGTTAAAAATATATTCGATACAAAGCAAAATAACGACGATAAATTTTCTTATATAGACAAAAACCTGTATGTATTCATCGCAAATCAAACGAGACGTAATTTAAACGATTTTCAATTAATATTTAATTATTTTCAGCGTTTATCACTTACTCAATGCATTTGAACAATTATTCAACGATACCGACGCATATAAAAATATACGTTACACTCTCACTACGATTATAAATAATTTAGATTCCGTTGCTAACGTTTTTAATCCTAAAGATTCCGACCGAAGCGATTTATTATTCGGCTTAGAAAAAAACGTTACATTCGTCCGCGGCTTTGAAATATTATCGCGAAATTCACAAAACTTTGCAGATGTATTCAAAAATACGATAAAACAAAAATATAATTTGTATGGAAATACGACGCACGTGTAAGTTTTAATATTTTATATTATTCGTAATCATCGATTTGGTTATGGATACATTTTTAATTGCAGATTTGCTCGTATGGCCGAATTTATAATAAAATTGACGTCGAAACAAATACAATCTCAGACTATGTATTATTTAACACTGCTCAATAAAATATTCGGCGGAATGTCAAAAACCATCTCGGTGAGTCTCTATATGGAAGAAGTTTTATACAACGTCTCGATACGACATCCCGACGCTATCAAAAAAATATTACAACTGGGTCCCACTAACTTGGGACGTATCATCGAAGGATTAGCCGATGCCAATAGAGTACAAGTAGGTATGAAATAAATATACGATAATATTAAATATTTCATTCATAATATTTTTCACAGGCACTTACGAGGAAAATGTACAACCCCGACAAAATATTCTGCGACACCAAGAGATTGCAAACGTTCATGGATATGTCGAAAAATGATGTCGAGTCGATTAAATCGAAATTCTGCGATAAAGTGTGGATAGATTACGTTACGGATCTTATAGACAGTTTTGGAATATACAACATGAGCAGAACGGTGCGTTTCAAATTGAATTAATAAAAAATGAACCGAAATGTAATGTATATCTAATTTTTAGATAAATCAAATGGCGTCGTTGATCATAGCGAACACTCTCGGAAAAGATGTCGAGATTGAATATTCAGTATTAGACGAGATTTTCGATAAGCTCAATCGATTATTTGTCTTTATGGTCGAAGAGATTTTGCATACAAAAAAATCGCACAATGTATTAAACTGGGATAATGTGTTTAATGATTCGGCGAAACAAAAGCAATTGCATAAAGTTTTCATTGAAAAATCAGATTTATCGTCCGTCGCATTGTAATGATTTATTTTATATATTATTTTAATGTTAATCAATCAATATTTTAATACGAAAATAATAATTTTAAGGGTCACCGTTAATACGGCGCTGGCTAGAGAGATAATATCGAACAATACGATTTTGGAGACGCTAATTACGCCGACGATTAATAAAGTATCTTCGGTAACGAATGCGTTATTGAAAGAAATTGATAATATTCCTAAAAAAATATTAGATATTTTAAGAACGAACCTAATCGATTTTCTACAACTGACGTTGCTCACGTTAGAGGATCACAATAAAGTAATATTTTATTCATCAAAAATAATTAATTATACAATCAACTTTAATAATAATAATGTTAATGAATAGGTGCTGAACGTTTTAACAAATGATCCGCAAGAAATATTCTGCAAAATGATCGATACATGCAATGCAAGTCGTGAAAATTGCAACGATTTATTAATCAATAATGAATACGTTGTTTTTCCGCCATCTAGAAATGCATTCAATATCGCAGATAATCTATGCAATATTTCAACAATAATTAACAACAAATTAGATAGCAATATTAAAGATAATATATTTTTAAATATGGTAAGTAAACGATTAGTTTAATTATAATAACTAGCAAATATATATATATTTACTCATGTTTTTAGATTAATTTAATAACACGCGATAGTAATTACGGGAAAGGATCTAAAATCAATTGGAACCAAATAATATCGACAATGCAAAAATTGACCATCAAAATAAATAAAGACGTCAATTATGTATTCCACAACGGTATTGATAACGTCGTCTGGGATAGCATCAGAAATATCACTAATCATCTCAAATTACAGAAAACATTTTTAACGCAAGAGGATAAAGCCATAGAAGTCGGGTAAATATTACAATAAATTCTAATACGAAACAAATAAATATATTTAATCAGGGGCAACCGGGGCACTGCCCCACAGACATTTCTGCTAATAAAAAAATAATAATTAGCTGAAATATGCGAACAAAACTGTATTCGTATGTGTTTTGGCATTCTTGTATCTGCCCTGGTCACATGGTTGCTAGCTTTGACGCTGATGACTGTTGTTGTTTGGCTAGGTATTGGAGGTAAAGAGAAAAGTTCCGTATTACCGGATACAAAACGTCACTTTTTATTTGCTGCGTAAGTCTGTTCGGGGCAGGTTTCTACCTGCCCCTGAACACGTGGTCTCTAGTCTCAGTTTAACTGTTGATCCGACGTGAACGAATATTGTCGTTGTCAGTCAGTAGAGGTAAAGAGAAAAGTTCCGTATTACCGTATACAGATGATCGCTTTTCGTATGCTAAGTAAAGTTCTGTTTGGGGCAGACCTGTAAATGCCCCACTGGTCTGTATTTTTTACTCGATTTGAAAAATAAACGACACAAATAAATTAATATTAATACAAACGATTTCCATTTGATTTTGTGAAAAATACATATTTTTATTTAAAGAGTTTAGTTTAATATTTTTTTTATATATTGATGATTTTGGGAAAAATACATGTTTTTAAAGTCACGAGCCCCTGTATTTAATTAAGCATTCTTTTTTTAAGAATTACGACGCTATTCAACGTAATGCAAGTTCTCGATAGAAAAATGTTTGATCTCGATAAACACGAAACGTGGACAAAATTAAAAAATAAAATCGACATCGTGAATAGTGCCATTTACATGGGAGATCAATTCACAATATTAGCAACGGGTATGTATTCGGATACAATATCACATTTATTAAAAATATTGATCGATTTATTTTTAAATTACAGCATTTTTGGATCAAAGTGTTCAATACGACGTTAATGAATTACCTTTGACGTCACAATACCTACGAGATTTAACCGCAAATCTACCGAATCTAATTAACGATATCGGTTCATTAATTTCATCTAAAGATATCGATGTCAGTATACATTTTATACAATATATTATTTTTATAATATTTTTTTATATTTATTACGTATTGTAGATATCATCGTTTGTTAAAATTATCAATGGTGAAAAAAAATGGCCGTGTTCTGATATAAGCGCAATAGATATCTTTCATTTTAACAAAGATTCTGCAAAGGCAATGAGATCTATCGAAGCGTTATTGTGTGTAGACAATAAACTGCAAAGCGAATGGAAAAGTTTTAAATATATCAACAACATCATTTCATTGGTAATAGAATTTAATCGATTATATATTTACGATTTATAATAAATTAAAAAAATATATTATTTTAGGTGAAGAATTCCACAACGAATACGAATGCAACTGATACAAAAAATATATTCTATAAAACGGCAATAAATTTCAATAAAATGACACGCGATTTAAATAAATTGGATAATGTATTATGGGCATTGTACGATGATATCAAAACTAATAATATCAATTCGAAGAATATCGTTCTAATAAACGCATGGAAAAACGTCATAAATAATATGAACAATATTAATTTTGATGATATAACTATTCGGTATATATAATTTTATGGTAATAATAATAACTTAGTTCGAATTATTGTATTAAATTGTCAATATTTTCAGAACCATATTAAAAAATGTTGATATGATAATAAATTCCACAAATCGATTGGCAGAAGAAGATATGATGTCGTCGACGGCATTGATGTGGGAAAATGCCATGGATTGTCTGAAAAATTCTGAAACGTTTGACGAAAGATGTAAATCGTATTATTGGAACACTATCAAATTTTTAGTCCATTATTTAGCTGAAGCTGGGCAACAAATGGTCAACGATTTAAATGAATATTTTTCAGAACTATTAGGTATATATATCATATACAATACATATTATTTCACCATGCCCTCAGCGAGTGAGAGCCTTGTGACTGGCAAATGATGATGATGATGATGACATATTATTTCAATTAAACAAGAATTTTAATTATTTTATTATTTACAGAACCCGGTGCTAACTCATTACAACTAGTTGGCTTTACAAAGAAAACGGGACCTTATGTATTATACAATAAACTCCCGGATTTCATTGATGTTTTAATGAATTCATTCCTCGATCAAGGATTCATGAAATATGTATGTTGCTTTCATAAAAAATCATCATTAAAGTGGAACGAACGACGAATCGAAAACGATAGATCGATGTTCAACTATATTATGACAGTATTATATTATATAATATTTTTTTAGATACATCAATCAATCGGAAAACAATTTTGGGATTGTGAACGACTCTTGGACAATATGGTCATACCACCAAATTCGAGAATCGTTCCAAAAGACATAACCGTCATCAAACCATATATATGTCCGTCGTTGGTACACTGGGTATCCATACCGATCAACGAAAACGTTCTATTAGATATATATTCGCAATCGGTACGGCATAAACCAAAGCTAACCAAAATTTAATGATTATATTTTAACACAATTTCAAGCAATAAAAAATAAATAAGAGGATGGACGTAAAAAAGGTCGTTATGACCCTTTTAAAACTCATATACATATCACACAAAATGGTGGCAAATTAAAATTCATTTGTTTTAAATAATAAATTAAACATTTTCATCACCAAGTTATTATCTCAATAATTAATTGTATTAAAAAATAATGAAAATTTGGCTATCGTTCATATAAGTTAACCTCTAATATAATATATATTCATTTTTGATTTATTATTTACAGCAATTCATATTTTACAATAAACCGATATCGAATTATACGTCGACTTTTGAAAAATTATTCGAAGACGCACAATCATTAAAAGTTAAAATGGATCTGATCGCAAAAAGGAATGCAACATTCACAATGTTTTCACCGGATTGGTTGGAAAAATTCAAAAACATTGGCAAAACATTGATATCCAAAAACAATTCCGTCGTCGAAAACATGTTATCATCATTATACGTCAACAAAGGGATAAATATGATTTATCTGACGGAATTGACAAATATCATCAATCACATTTACAAAAATCTTAAACTGTATAACTCTTCAAACTCTGACGATTCTATAAACGAAAAAGATTTATTATTGTTCAGCAAATTGCTCGAGAAACGTCCGACCGAGGTTATAGAAACGTTTGTATACGCAATCGCCGAGGAATTAAAATCTAATAAAAACATAGACGAATTCAATTTGGCGAATAGTTTAGACAAAATGTGCAAGAACGATTCCTATTTATCGAGAGAGAGCATGTGGTTAAAAACGAATGTGAGAATGGTAAAACAATTTTGCAAAACGGACTATCACAAATATATTCAATTGTTCTACGACGGTACGATAAATTCGAGTACAACGCCCGATATTGCCATAAGGAAATTTGTAACATCGTTGAAGAATTACGAAGAATTGTTAAATCAAAATACGACAATCGATTGGAAAATGATATTTAATCGAATTATCGGATTTGATGAGTAAATCACACTTAATTATCCCAATGAAATATGTTTTATGATAATTTATTTACGTTCGTTAAATATTTCAGTGCGGAACCCGGTAAAATAATAAAGATGGCGACGAAATACGCTCACGATCTCGGCATGAATCCATTTTTACATTATCTGTACAGCAATATACGACATTATAACGTAATTCTTAGTTTTGTGACTGGAGAGAATTGGTGGACGGAGCTCAGACAATTATACAACGGATCTTACGTCAATTCATTACTGGACGTCGTAGAAAAATCGCCATTTATCATCGACGACATCATAACTAATATTTCCAAAGTGAAGGTATAGCAAATTTTCGCATAATGTATCAAAATAATTATTGAATAAAAACAATTTTATCGTCATCGTAGATAATTCGGTTGTTGAAAGACACGAAAACGAACGATCCGAAGGTATTGTGCAATTTGAATTTATCAGAATATATTCCTGACGCTTCCGGACTATTATCCAAATTATTGGTTTCGTTGTGTAATTTAAATCAAACGAATCTTTTCAAAGAAATCGTACCACTCCGACTAGCAGCTCAGGTCCGTTGTCTATTTTATAAATTTTATTTTAATTGATTACTGTATTATACTAATAATTTATATCAATAGATATACGATGACGATATAACGATAATCAAAGAAGTGAATGAAGATGATCTTCACAATTCCATAGACAAAATGGAAAATAAACTTAAGCTTTTATTGAAAATTGGAACTCAAGAAGCGATGCCGCCTAAATGGCTAACTACGGAAAACGTCGAAGTGTTAAGAAATATACGCGAACGATTATCATCAGAGGATTCAAAAACAAATTTCGCATTCTTCGTCTTGAGTAATATGGTGGATGCCACGACTTTGATCACAAATTCGACGTAAATATAATCGTTTTACTCAGCCAATTAAATCATTAATCGTTTATTACAAAATGATTTACATAATTTTCAGATCGTCTTCGATATCTTCACGCTTAACACCGTGGATTAAACAAATTAACTTGCAATTCATCAAGCGAGAAGAGTACACGACGTTATTCTGCGAATTAAAAGATATGAACTCTTCGGAAATATATAACGAGCTCGAACACAATTTCCATTGGAGTCTGGCACTCTCGGAAGTGTTATCGCGAAGAAATTATACGTGGATCGAGATGAACAAATCCATGAACGAACTCTTGAATCAAATCCATTATTACATTCACGATTCCAACAACGGAAAATTGGAAAAATTAAACAGATGTCTAATTAATACGACCGATTCAAAATTCACGGACAAAATGGCACTGTAAGCACCGCAAATAATTGAAAAAAAATATTTATTTATATTAATGATTCGTTATTTTTTTAGATACGTGACGCTGGGCTCGAAGATAATGAAATTGATCCGTGCGTATGTGCCGTATTTCCAAAACGTCGACGGTTTTAAAACGAATCCCACAGTGAAATATCTGTCGACTACTATGAATAGAACGGTACCGGTGTTTGTATCGTTGAGCAATATACTGTTGAACATAACCGATTTTAAACAAGAAGCTATGCGTCATAACGTCAACGACGAATTCATCGAAGAATTTTTAAATCTAGAAATAGATATAAACAAATTGATGCGTAATATGTCAAAAGATGTTATAAAAAATAGCAAACGATCGATTGCTATCGACGAAAATGTTTTAAACTTATATAACGTTTCTAATAAATATTTAAATTGGAAATATATCGATGATAACGTAAGCAGTATTTTTTGACGATATACATTTTTATTAGCGTCATTAAAAATATGTTTTAATTATTTTTGTATAGATTGAAAAATTACGCTCGAATAAATATTATTCGTACGAATGGTTTTCTGAAATTGTGTACGGCATCGAAAGGTTTTTACAAAATGCGGCTCATCTCGTATATACGTTTGGAAAAATTGATTGGAATAACCTAACCAATGGAAAAATCGTCAGTATGTTGGATTTAGGGTTGCAGATTGTAAAAAAAGATTTTTCCGGAACTCTAGCCAATGAGTGAGTGTTAAAAAATACGATTAAATATAAATATAATCAGTGTGTTTTAATTATAAACATTTAATTTCAGCTTAGGGGGTATGATTGACGAATTACATCCGTTATTCATGATGACCAGCATCGAACATGATTTACTGAGCATGAAAAAAGGATTAAACTCCATAAGCGACTTCAGTGATGAATTTCTATCGAGCATAAAAACGAGATGTATTTATTTTTAATTATTGTCAATATCTAGAAATATTAATTATTCATCATGTATCGGTTTTGTAGATAATCTCAGCGAATTATTCCTCGACTGGAACGAAATAAAAAATCAAATCATTTCTAATACCAATTTAACAATGCCGGTACTAAATGAAATTCAAGCGGCTACGATTGACATACATCCGGTAAATAATATTTGCAAAATTTCTGTTAAATATTATTAACATTAATACTAATATATTATATAATTTTAGCTACTATCGTCTGACGGTGATTATGTTAGCTTTACGGAGTACGTATGCAAACCTCGATTCTTTTCTATGATACTCAAAACTAACGCCGAAGTATTAGGAAATGATTTACGTCCGACATTAAATGAAATTAGTGCAGAACTTTGCAATGTGAATAACGAAAAAGCTAAAGAGATCGCTCTGATTATGATGCAAAAGCTTAATTTTACATCAGTTTTTGATATTGTTCGTATCTATTATTCGTAATTTATTGTCGTTGATTTACATTCTTAATTGGTGATATTTTTCAGATGTATAATTTTTTGATAAAACAAGTATTTAAAGCGTCGCAAGTAAGCAACAGCGAAGGAATGAAACTCATTGAACATATGAGCGACATCAGTGCCAATTTACCAAATTTCAGGAATATCATAAACGATATAACCGATGTAGTCAAAAATGAGCCGGTGATAGCATCATTTCAGAATTCATCGACGATATCCAATTTGTTATCGAGTAAGTATGCATAATTCTATTTAACACACCATTCTTCACACATGGAGAAGGATGCGGGACACTCATCTGCCGAAAAGCATTATTGTTAACAAGCCTTCCTGTCCCCAGAGGAAAGGAAGACCAAGGCTGAGATGATTAGACTGTGTATAGAGGGACATTGCAGCATTGAAAGTTACCGGAAGATGTAGCGACGTAAAGGCAGGCCGGATGAAATGGAGAAGGATGTTGGACGGGCTCTACAATAGGGCTGTTGCGCCTATGATGAATGAATATGATGAATGTAATGTCTCTTACCAATATTGATTAAGTTGCATGCTAGCATGTCATCCCCTTGTCCACTGAAAGGTCTCCTTTGGTCTTCTTGACCTTTGATACTTACAATTCATCTTCTACATATACATAATTTATTGTTAATCAATAATTTTCAATCAACAGATCCCGATTTTCTTATAAACACCGGAAAAATGATGTGCGGAAAACCTTTCAAAACGCAAATCAGTAGATTTTACAAAGTGATTGCGGAAACTAAGGATAACATCATAAAGCCCGATCAACGACAATTGGATTCATTGCCCAGTAAAAATTATTTGTGTGTTTATTAATTTTATAATATTGGCGATTTATATAAATTTATTCTTCAGCTGAATATTGCCGCGATCTCTATAAACAAGTTTTAAGTATGGGCGGTGGAAAAATTCTGTGGACATATGCGAAACCGTTACTGATGGGAAAAATTCTTTACAGTCCCAATAATCCCCGAATTAATAACATCATAAGTCATGTAAGACTTCGAGTTGATATTTAAATATTATTATTTTATAAATATGTATTGATCATTTATAGGCGAACGAGAGTTTTTCGCAAATCGCTCGATTGACGACGCTTTTAGAGAAGTTTTCCGAAGGTTTCGCATCGCTCGATTTGATTGTTGCACACAATGCGAGTTTAGTATCTATGCAAAAATTATTGGAGAGTCCGTCGATTAGGAATTTATTCGTAAAAGAATCAAACGAATCGATGGATTTTGATTTGACACAAATATTAAATGAAATCGGAAATACTAAGGCAAGTTATCACATATTTATATATGTTTCGATGATAATATTTTGATAATAATATTTCGTTTTTAGAATATGCAAGAATTTGTATCGAGGATATCTAAAATGACCGGATGCATCAATTTGAATAGATTCGTTTCCGTCGACAATGAGGATCAAATGCTGGCAAAGGCTACTAATTTGTCAGAGATCAACGAATATATGGCCGGTTTGTTTATTTCAGTGGTTGCCAAGTTTCAGACCCAAATGATTTGTATTAAAATCATATTAAACCGAGAAACTATTGGTTTTCATTTTTGATCTACGACAATTGCTATCTTTTATTTATTAATATCAAGCGGTGATTATATTATGACAATTAATAAATATATTATTTTATATAGGTGTAGTGTTCGTTAACGGAAACAATTTGAATGACGAAAGTGTTCAGTATAAAATAAGAATGGATATAGACAACGTTCCCATGACGAGTCATATTAAAAACAGGTTAATAATATTTGAATAAAATGAAAAATTTTATGGAAATCGATTCATCGATAATGATTACATTTTCAGATTTTGGATGCCCGGTCCAGATGGCAATTTTATTGAAAATTTACGATATTTCCGTGGATTTGTACAGCTACAGGACTTGATTGATAAAGCGATAATATCATCGATTGATGAAAATACACACTCCGTCGCTAAAAGATCGATCACTGATCCAATTTCTAACAAAATTACGGATTGGGGAATATATACGCAGCAGATGCCGTATCCGTGCTATGTCAACGACGAGTATGTCAACAAATTAAATATTCCAATTAATAAATCTAATTAATTATTATATTTTTAGCTTTAAAACGGTATTGTATGAATCTCAAGCATTGGTCGTTGCATTCTTCTTCTCGCTTATCCTGCTCGTAGCAACCGTCGTTCGACATTTGGTATGGGAGCGAGAATCGGGCAATACTAGCGTACGTATAATTTTATCATAAGCTTCGATTAAATCAATATATTAAATTATGCTTATGTTTAAATTTTAGCTTATGTGCGTGATGGGAATGCGACAGAGATATCATACGTTGTCGTGGTTTATAGCGTCGATGATAGAAATGATTGCGACGGTCCTCGTATTATGTATAATATTGAAAATAGGGAATATATTGCCGAAATCAGACACGATACTCTTATTAATAATTCTATTAAACTTCGGATTATCGGTTATCTCATTTTGGTAATTACCGATTACATATATAGATATTGAAATATTACAAAATATGTTTAAATAATATTTTTTTAGCTATATGGTGACGTCTATATTTAAATCGGCGAGTCTCGGAGCTGTTTGTTCAGTTATATTATATTTAATATTTTTCCTTCCGTACGTTATCGTACTTGCAATGGAAAGCATACTGTCGTTCCCAGAAAAAATCATAACGGTTAATATTTATATTATTCATCGCATCGTAAAATCAATAATATTATTAAATTATGGTATATTTTTGTGCAGAGCTTATTCATGTCGTCCGGTTTTTGTTATACTCTGCTGTTAACGGCTAGGCTTGAAGTACAAGGAGTCGGATTGCAATGGTACAACTTCAACGAATCTCCGGCGAAAAATGATCCGATCACCATCGCCAATACGTTCATCGTGATCATGTTCGATGCATTATTATACGCATGCATCGGATGGATCATCAATTATTTACGTTTCAGTGAGTGTTTTTATTCGATACGTATTTTAAATCGTTTTTGTGATTATTATATGATTTTTAGATGAAAAAATAAACTTGGACGAGATAAAAAGCACTTCGGGAATAAATGAACCAAAAATAGGCGTACGGATCGAACACTTGACAGAACTGCAAAGTTCACCTATAGTGTTAGTGGTCTGTCGCCATTAATTGAAATAAAAAAAAAACAAGGTAAACCCATCTCTCAATTTACGCGTTAGATATGTTCCATGAAAAACGGCGCAAAAAAGACCTAAAGCTCATACAAAATGTGGGGATAGATTAAAAAATCGCCTGAATAACATACATAGATATCTTTATTTATTAGCAGAACATTATTATTCTTAAGAGTACGACTAAATATAAAAAAATATGTTTTATTTTTTTTACGCGTTTTTTTCTTAAACTATTGTGGTTTTTAAAATCGCGTAAAAAATCAAAACCTGACGCAAAAAATTAAGATCAAATTTTGAACGATAGGGATTAAACTAGACCTTTTTTATGCAGAATGTTAAGAGTTGATGGCGTTTGTTCTATAGCTTTGCCGTTCTAACATATTCCGTCCCGGTCAGCTCACGGGCTAGGAGACCATCTTAATCGATCCGTCACGGCGGCTAGAAAATAACCACATCGTTCAAGAAAATAGACCCCAAGCATTTAAAATCAAGATAATGAATTCTTCATCAATATCCTGACATTTTTTAAAATGAATTATTATAAAAATAAAAATAATTATTTATGATATGTTACATAATTTGGTCGATATTGTTTTTTTGACTAAACAATATAACACTATGACAATATGACCGCTCTCGCCACACGTGTCACTTGCACGGTTTCAATCGCATTAGGGTTCATCACGTACAGGGTGCGAGCGAGAAAAACATCGCGTCCGTAATAGAAGCGAATATTGTTTTATTTGCAATTGCGTACAATAAAAGTCGATGATTATTTATAATGATTATTCTATTCTTTAGCCTTTTAAGACATATACAAATATTATGACTTGTTGGATTCATACGTTTGTGACTTGTTTATTTTTTGTAGTTATGTATTCTGTAGTATTTTTTTCTCCATTTATATTAGGCTTAGGCCGCATAGTCTTTCCTGACCTTGTGAGCTTCGATAGCTTGTTTTAATTCTATATAAAGCAGAAAATGAGCGTTCTGCTGATGAAGTGGTACTTGGAATAGTTAAAGTTTTCCTAGTTAATAAACTTCTTGAAACCCCGACTCAAGATTATTTTTTTTCCATGAACTTTACTAATTCATAAACAGATTTTTTTGAAAATTCGGAGCATGCATAAATAACGGTAAGCTCCTTTCTTAATCGTAAATAATCGAACAATGTTCCATAAAAAAAATTAAGATTATTAATAATTCTATACAAAGATAATATAATTTATGGTGTTGTAATATAATTTTATCGATTTTTTGCAATAGTGACCGTTTGTTTTATTGCCGTCCCCTTCTAACATATTCTGTCTCAGCTACACCGCGTTCTTGGCTGATTCTGTGTATAAATAATATAATTGATGGTGTTGAAATATGATTTTATTGATTTTTTGCAATAGCGACCGTTTGTTTCGTTGCCGTCCTCTTCTAACATATTCCGTCTAGACCACACCGCGTGCTAGGCGCATTCGATATATAGATAATATAATTTATGGTGTTGTAATATAATTTTATCGATTTTTTGCAATAGCGACCGTTTGTTTCATTGCCGTCCCCTTCTGACATATTCCGTCTCGACCACACCGCGTGCTAGGCGCATTCTATATATAGATAATATAATTTATGGTGTTGAAATGTAATTTTATTGATTTTTTGCAATAGCGACCTTTTGTTTTATTGCTGTACCTTTTAACGCGAGCCCAGCTTGCGACCGAGCCCAAGCCGCGCATAGGAGGTCGAGATCAAGTAGACAAATGTGCTGCGACTTGGCAGCACGCCTTCGGTCGTTAAACTACATACAAAAATATTAGTTTCGCTCGCTGACACCCTACGCCCAAATGGCTACGGTACTGTATTCAGTCGGACGTGTAAGGTCGTGCAGCGGTCATAGCGCACGCCTTACCCAATACATTCACGCGCGTATACGACATCCTGCCGGCCGTATACAAAAATACTTAAATATGAAATATTCAAACATTAAATATACTTTTTCATGCGGGTGTGCGGCGCACACCTAGCACACCCTGAATATACGCCCCTGATATTTACACACTGTCACACATCACATGTATAAGCTGTGGTGGCTCGTGGCGGTCTCTTCTGCTGGACTTGAACTGTACTTATTGAGAAAGTGGAAAAAAATTCTGGTCAAGAACTCTTACATATTCATTTTAATGTATCGGCCTAGTGAAAGATTAATTATAATTGATTTTGCAATATGATCTGGATTATATTGGTAGAGTTTAGAGATCGATTTATTTGCATTAGATAATTTGGAAACAAGGATGTGGGGGAGCGAGTTAATCCATTATATCATCTTATTTTTTTTAGATAATCAAATATTATTTCATCAATACTCTTAGTTCATCATATGCTATATATTTGAGATGTATTGAATTTATTTATTTTATTATAGAACAACCATTTGGACAGCTTCCGGTATTGGACACAGGAGATGCATTTATCCTGACCCAATCAGTTGCCATTGCTCGTTTCCTTGGAAACACTTTTGGTCTCATGGGACGTGATAGTGTTCACAATGCTCAGCTGGATGCCCTCGTTGATCACATGCAAGATCTTCACATGAGTGCGTATAGATAATATATTCAAATATAATATATTCTATAACAAAAATAAATAATTTTCAGAACTGTATGCTGCAATTCGTTCATGCGAGGAAGCCACTAGTCCTAATTTCGCCAGAGCCACAATTACTGCAAACGCCACGTTCGTCTCGAACGTAGAAGATTTCGAAATTAACGTACTTCCATTCTATCTCATCAAATTCAATGCTATTGCAGCACAGGGTGCATTTTATGGAACTGATGTATGTACAAATTAATATTGTAGCGAACACGACAACAAACCATGTCGTTTTATCATATTTAATATAGATAACTTATCTAGAGATTAATTGAATTATTCTTGTCGAGTGATTTGTAAATATTATATAAGATCAATATATTTTGTTAATTTTTAGATCACATGGGCTGACGTATATTTTGCGGGATTCATGGATTGCACTGAAACGCGGTTGAAAAAATCATTGTTGGAGCCGTATCCGTACTTGAGCGCGCTGAAAAGCAGAGTAGAAGCTGCACCAGGTGTGCAAGATTATCTCGAAGGCAGACCATTTACTACCATGTAATTTTTTTCTAAATATGATTAAAACAAATAATTGATTTTTATAAAAAAAATATGATGTATTTATTTATTTAATGATTCCGAAATGATCCCTCTTTATTTCTCGCCTTCTCTTACCCTCCAAGTTTCCGATCACAATTAACTTCTCAAGGTCTTAAGTAGGTAATGTATCCGCTCCTCTTGCCGCATATCCAAATAATTTCTGAATTATTAATTATATCATTTCTCTTGGTTTTCGTTGATGAGACTTTATACTTTGAACGATCAATGATTAACATATTTATATTTCAATGCCGCTTTACATCATTCAAACTGTTAATATTATTGAAGCGATGTATAATTAGTCCATTATTATGGCAGATTAAATAAAATGATCAATACTTTTAGATTAAATTAAAAATATATATATTCAGTGCGATGTATTTATTGAAAGAAAATCACGTGATAATAATAAAAAATATGATAAATCTTGATGAAACGTAATTAATGCGCTGGTGGATCTGATGCTGGTCTGTTCTTGATGTACTTTTTAATTCCATCATTGCTCTTGACTTTTTCGACATGGGCCTTGAGTTTTGGATAAGCATCAAGGAATTCTGGCTGATAATCGGAAATGGTGTCACAGAGTCCCGCGAAATAAATGTCTACCCATGTCAGCTGAAAGTTTAATGAAAAAAAAAACCATTAATCCCATATTTTTACTATATAATTACGTTTGATTAATGATCTTTCACATACTTTAGATCCATAGAAATATCCATCGGCTAACAACGGTTCGATTCTGTCGAACAAATAAGCGTTAGCCTTCTTAGATTCAGCAATGGCTTCGGGCGTTTTCTTAATAAACGCCTCTTTCAATTCTAAAACAACAAAAAATATTCTGTTATAGATTTTGTGATAAAATCAATATTAACTCGTAATGTTTTGTCACTGATAAAATGTATTTCTGGTGCGTTATCGCAACAGAATCAACATCCAACGAGTAGCAAATATAATTACTTTGTTGACTGTCTCTGATGTTATCGACCAATGCCTCCAATAGAGCATCTGTGAACGGATCCTCGGCTACCAAGCCGAATTGTTTTCCCAAATATCTAAGCATGGCCACAGATTGGTTCAATACTTTGCCGTCGACTTCGAGGATCGGCAGTGTGCCGTAGGGTTGCTCTGGAAATATTTATCATTAGCATTCGAATAATTTATTTATTGATTTAAATACTGAGCACTTACTCTCTTTTAATGCGGGCCAATCCTCTCTGACGATTCTGTTGTCTTCAAAGTCGACATTTGCATAAGAAAAGATGTATCTTATGTATTCGGATAGACCTTTGACATTGAAATATGTCAATTTGTATTTGGATTCTGCCATTTTACGTTTTTTTTATCTGCAAATTAATAATTATTAGGAAAAAAATTACCATTGCATCATTTTTATGATTTTTCTGAACACTTGTCCCTGACGTATGTTGACATTCGTAGCCAAATCGAATGCTTACTTTATTGTTGGGAATTGTAAAGGTTTTGCATATTTTTATGCGTTTGACGATTTTTTACTTGTGGAAAGAACTATTGACCAAAAACAACACTGTTTTTGGTCAATAGTTCTGACAAGATCATGGTGATTTATTTCTATTACCGAAAACAGTGTTTAGCGATGGCGAAGGCTATTTGGGACCCCAAGATTTTGATTTTTCTCGAATTACTCTTTTAATATAATATAAATAAAAATAATCATTGATCTTTGTTGTCCGCAATTGCGAAAAAACAACAATTTTCGCTAATGTATCTACGGGCGCGATGTTTTTTCTCACTCGCATCCAGTAAAATGTACCAAGTGCGAGTGAAACGTATACTAGTGACACGTGCTGCGAGAATTTGGCGGTCGGCGGCTCAACAAAAATGCAAAATATCGACCAAATTATGAAGCATATAATGAATAATTATTTTTATTTTTATATAATCCAATTTAAAAAGAAAATAAATCAAGATATTGATGAGAAATTCATCAATATCTTTGATTAGGACTTGCTTGGGGTTGCATGTTTCATTATAAAAAGTTATCAATTTATTGCATATGTCATTTGAAAGTCATTTACGAGGAAAACTATTATTATTTACAAATCCAATTTTACTCAATAAACGAAACATAATTGAAATACCTAGTAATATACAAATGGAACCTAATGAGAACAAACCTATTATTATTTTACAATCTCAACCATGAACATAAGAAAATATGACGCACCTGAACTTTTATTTAAAAAATTGGCGCATGGTACGTAAAAGGTTGGCTACCACTTGCCTATTTAGTCATCATGTTCAACAAAAATGCCATAAAAACAAATCAGAGGTAATCTCTCTTAATTATTTTGTCAATATATTAATGGCTGGTAAATATTTGCTATAAGGCAATCGATTCTTATTTTATTTAGGACAAAAATATCGATCTTTTTAGCTCAAATAATTAAATCACAATATAAATAAAGAAAGTTGATTTTTGGAATACTAAAGAATAGATTAGTTTTTAATATAAGTTAAAATCAATGGTGATATTTAACCAAAATATGATTTTACATAATATTATATAATTAAATGACCATGAATTGTTTATTTATATTACCGACTTCGCACCTTCAATTACGTAGTAGAAAAAAATGGTTATTTTTGAAGACAGCAGCATAGATTCCGAATGAAATAATTATATACAATATAATGAAATATTAATGTATTAATAATTAATGTAACGTATTTGATATTTTTTTGTATTTAACTCATAATTTGTATGAGATTCGTATTTACTTTCCGCGGGTTTTCATTGAGCGTATCAAGCGCACTAATCGAGGCATGGGTGTATACAATATAAATGGTTGTTGCGGCCATGTAGCCACCGAAATTCTATTTTAGGACAGCCTGCGTAATATAATAGAATCGATAAATAGAATTTGTGTGTCGGTTTCCATACATAATTAAATACGGTGACGAAAATGTTAGTACTCTTGCACTAAACAAATCGATGGTAGAAATCAATACAAATGCGGATGTTACTTTGATGCAAATACTTGAAAAACCAGATTTTGTTTAAAAATAGTATCACATTGTTGTTATTTGTTGTCGTTGTGTTATGTAATGTCTTTGGGCGTATGTTGATGATGGATTGAATAACAAATTTTGTTTGTAATTTAACACTCACGCTCAAAGCAGTACACCACACTGGGCCAGCGATGGAGTTGAACTGATGATAAGTTCAACACGTCCGTAATTTAAAGCCATACTCCAAAACATGTTTCTGTCGAATCATCGTGAGAAGGCGTCGCAAACCATTTACAAACTCAAGGTCAGTTATATACAATAGAAATTAGTGTGCGATAACTGCCAGAATATTCCGTACGCTGATAATTTTTTTTTGTGCAATCATCATTGCAAATATGATAATCTCTGAAGAGTATGATCCAATTTTATGATGCAATATTATGTGGAAAAAATATCAGTTTCATAGTTTTGTATTCCGTGCACCATTCCTCGCATAGCATTCGTGAATTGAGGCAATTATGCATTGTGTTTCATGTGTAGAGCAATTGACATCCATGACTGTGTAGTTATTTTTAACAGTTTTGATATTTTTTATTTAAAAAATGAGTTTTTTTTATCTCGGATCGATCATAGTTATATTTTTTTAAGTTGTATTTTTGGTAAAATCATATTGTTATCATTATATAGTGCAATCATTGTTATCTTTATATACATATGTATATTATATGAATACTCATAGTATGTCATTGCTTAAAATGTTTTATATCTCTTATCAATATTTGTTTCAATAATTATTGTTAAAATATTTTATCTTAAAAATTTAGAATCAATATACAGTGCAATTGCTCTCTACTCTTCAGTCCATTTACATTTCAGTCGTTAAGATTTAATATTATGGACAAAAAAAACTAACTCATTATAAGTCTAATAAATTTTTATCAATATAGAAAATATATATATTTTTTAAAATTAAATATCCAATAGTTTGCAATATAATAAATTATACCATTTTAGAGTTAAGTTTGCTCTTTGAACTTCAATACAACTTATATTGGACATTATTATCCAACCGGTTTCTAAATTATATATTTGTTTTTTTTAATGTGAGATCTCTAATGGTTTTGGACAAGATAATTTTATGATTTTTTGGATAATAATTTAATTCTTTTACACCTATTTTTTATAGCATTTTGGCTTTAACCTTTTCTACTATATAAAATAAACATTGCATTGGTAAAATGAATAAGAAACATCTATAGCGTTTGATCTGATATCTTATTCAATAAAATACATGTTTTTATAAATAAATAGAATAGAAACGTGGTTCATATTTTTAAATGTTGGTCGAGGGTTTAAAACCAGAACTTGATTTGAAGAAAATCACTGTTTTTTTCTTTTTGGGTTGTACAACACCCACTTTTCAATACCCTTAGCAATAGTTCTCTGAAACAGATTTTTTGAACCATCTACGGCTTTTTATGGCATCTTCAAAAAATTTGCAAATTAAATCCCCTACCGAATAAAAAAATAATACAAAAAATCAAAATAGATCTTTTCAATCTCTGGTCTTGAGATTTTTATTGAAGATAAAAAAATAAAAAATGGAAAGTGTAGACTGTATTAGAGGTTCAAATTGATGTCAGATTTTACTTGTTTACTCGACGGCTGACAGTGGCAAACTAATGTAAAAACGCCACAATGAAAAATTATCATTACTTTTCGGTTTATCTTATAATTAATTTAATAAATAATAATAATAAAATCTTTTGATAATTAATTAAGCATTTATTGAAAAATGTTATTCACATTAAAAATGTTAAAGACACATATATATGTTTATTTAAAAAAAAATGTTATACATGTTAGATTATTATGATAAAGTATATATTGCATCTAGAGTGCATCAATGTGAAAAGAATTTATATATTAATGCTTCGAGTGATCTTCCGGAGCAGGTCTGTTCTGAATATATTTTTTAATTCGGTCCATGTTCCTGATTTTCTCGGCATGAGCCTTGAGTTTTGGATGACCATCAAGCAGGTCTGCCTGATAATCTACGAAGGTATCACAAAGGCCTGCGAAATATATATCCACCCATGTCAACTGTAAAATAAATTATTATTATAATATTAATATATAAACAAATATAATAATTTGTATAAGTACTTTTGATCCATAAAAGAATCCACCGCCAATAGAGTTTTGTATTCTATCGAATAGAAAATTTTTCAATTTATTGGATTCTTCCAAAGCTTCGGGTGTTTTAGTTTTTATCAATACTTTCAACTCTAAAACATTTAACAAATATGTAGTGTCAATAATGAATTAAATTATAATTATATTTTTTCATACTTTCTACAAAATCTCTGATGTTATCAACCAACGCCTCCAAGAGCCCTTCGGTGAAAGGATCTTTAGCAACTAATCCGAATCGTTTGCCCAAATACCTAAGAATGGACACCGATTGATTCATTACGCAGCCATCGACTTCTAGTGTCGGTAAGATGCCAAATTCTTGCCCTGAAAATATAAAAAAAACATAATATTGATTAGCGTATGAAAAATTAAATGAGAATGTTTAGATCTAGATTACTTACTCTCTTTGAGTGTTGCCCAATCATCTTTGTTGATTCTGTGGTCTTCAAAATCGACATTGGCATATGCGAATATATATCTTATATATTCAGATAAGCCCTTCACGTTGAAATATGTCAATTTGTATTTTGATTCAGTCATAGTAGTCTCTGATAGAGATCGCACAATCTCCTTAATGCTGGATGGATCGAGAACGACTTTATGTCTGCATATTAAAATAATTTTATGATTTTTTATATATTTTGTTTATTGAATATCATAATTGAATAGTATAACATTTATAATTTATATTATACATCCATTATTAGAATTACGCGGTAATAATTTTACGCTGTTTTATAAATATATTTTTATTTAACTGATTGAAGGTTCGATACAAAAATGTCGGGGATTTTTTCGGTTGCGTATGTGCGATTGTCACATGTTTTTGTACTTATGTTGGTACACTAGTTTCTGACGTATCTTGACGTTCAAGGCTATATCGGATGCTTACATTATTTTCGGAGATAAAAAGAGTTTTGGATGTTTTGGGGTGCTTGACATTTTTTACTTCCGGAAAAATGGAAAATGTAGAAAGAACATTTGCCAAAAATAGGACCTTTATGATTTTTCAGCCTTCGTATTCGTCAGGCACGTATCTTTAAATACTTTTTTACTCCCAAAAATGAAAAATATTAAAGGACTACTATTTGCTAACATTGACGAGAAGAGCCAAACGCTCTTTAAAAAAATTGTCTCACAGAAGTTCTTAGAAGATTGGAATAGGCGCAAACACAATAGTATGACGAATCTGATGGAAGCTAATTTGAAGAGGTTAAAATTTGTAATTCTCTTCAGCTCTATATTGCATTAGATATTTCACAGTCATCACACCCGACAGAAATGTTACAACAGAAAATGGAAGATACTATCTCTGAATTATTTGTATGATGTTTTCGCAAATTTTACACATTATTTTTCGTTTAGTTATGTGATATCTTTGGGCGAATAAAAACTTTTGATTATAATTTATCACTTACCGAGGAAGCATTGCATCACACTGTGCCAGCGATGAAGTTGAACTGAAGATAAGATTATGTTTTTGCTGATTCAAACCATTTTTAATCTAATATCGGTTATATGTATTTTTTGTATTATCTGGTTTATTATTCTAGACCTATTGATACTAGACCAGCGGTCGCCAAACTTATTAGCTAAAGAGCCAAATATGTACTTTACAACGATTAAAAAAAAATTGGGAGCCAAATCTGTTTATTAATTTAGCAAATCTTTATTATAATTTTAGCACTTCATTTAAATTACGGTTGCACTGAATAAAACTTGATTTCGTACTTAATAAAATTTTTATTCTTTGATAAAAAATATTATGTAATTAAGAAATCCATAATTTTAAATTATGACAATGACTGACAAACACTTAATGTGAGCAATGTCCTTGCATCTTCTCGAAAGTTTAAGTCAGTCAAGTTTGTATGTTGTTATTGCTAATTTTAAGCATGATTCCAGGTTTTCATCAATAATACGACTTCTTAGTTTACTCCTTATAATGTTCATGTTTGAAAATGATTGTTAGCATGAATGTGTAGAACCGAAAAGGGAAAGAACAACAAACGCGAGTTTTTTTAACTGATCATAAGAGTCAGGAATATTATTCCAGGCGTTGAAGATAATCATGTCTTCCTTCTCCAGGTCTTTCAAAACAGACCACTTGTGTTGTGAACTAAGCTTACATTTCTTCTTCTCCAATATTTTCAAATCAACACAAAGACGTTCAAATTTAGAGCTCCATATTTCCTTGTTTTTTAAGTCCAGCAATTGTATTTCAAAGTTATCAATGTCAATGCCAAAAGGAAAAAAAATCAAATCTGTTATCGTAGCATTAAGAGGCTGTTTAACGAATGCTAAGATCGCTCTGCTGTTTTTAAATTCATAAAACCTGCTGAGAAATGCTTCTCTCGTATTTAAAATGGTTGTTTTGAAATAGTGTTTGTCAATAGATGAATTATTTTCTTGGCGATGCTTCAGCAGACTCGGAAAGTGGAACAATGTTTCCCTTTCAAAATCTTGAGCAAAAAAGGATAATTTGTTATCGAATAAAATGACTTCTTTTAACATCAAAAAAAATTGTGTTTCCTTTCCCTTGTAGTTTATGATTAAGCCGATTTAGAAGATACGTACCGTCTACCATGAAATAAAACTTTTGGATTCACTGATCGTCTGCTAGTTCTGGATAGTGAACACCCTTCTCAAGAAGAAATGCTCTGATTTCTGGTAATAGGGATCGAAAAGTTTCAAAACGTACCTTGTTATGAAGCAGAAGATCACCGCACTCACTCTCTATTTCAACTAAAAAATCTTTAAATTGGCGATGATTAGGAGCTTTAGCTAAAATGGAGTTGATAATCGTAATCATCAATTCCATAACTTTACAAATTTCTTCTGGAAATGTCTGCGCCAAAGCGCTTCTTAATGAATGATGCAATGGTAAGAAAGTATCTTTTGATTATTTTTTTCTTTCAAAATAGCAACAAAGCCCTTTCTTAAGACGGTCATGGTCTTGGCCCCATCTGCTTGCCCGTGGTTATTTGTGCCAGAGCCGCACTTTGGGGGCCAAAGAGCCGCATGCGGCTCCGGAGCCGCACTTTGCCGACCCCTGTACTCTAGACTAATAATTGTTTAGTAATAAAAAAAAATTGTTTTATTATATGATTATTTTTATTATACAATAAAAATATATGTAGATTATTAATAAATCATTTATTGAAAATTATTAATCACAAGAACATAGTTAAATATAGATATGAGTTTGTATAAAAAATAAAAAAAAATCTAATCCCTATTAATTATCCTGATAAAATATATAGTGCGATCTTAAGTGCATCAATGGAAAAAGTATTTATACATTAATGATGAACTTCTCCATATGAAACAGGGCGATCTTGAATGTATTTTTAATTCCGTCTATATTTCTGATATTTTTGACATTAGCTTAAATTTTAAAATAAAAAAAATGTATTGATTATTAATTAAGCATTTATTGAAAGATAAAAAGCATATTAAAATTGTGAGATACGCACATATGTTTACATTATATAAAAAAAAAGTTATTAATGATTAGTTTAATAGAAAATATATTGTGCATCTTAAAGTGCATCAATGTAAAAAGCATTTATATATTAATGTTGCGCGTGATTTGCTGGAGCAGGTCTGTTCTGAATATATTTTTTAATTCCGTCCATATTCTTGATTTTTTCTGCATGAGCTTTGAGTTTCGGATAACCATCAAGTAGGTCTGCCTGATGATCTACGAAGGTATCACAAAGGCCTGCGAAATATATATCAACCCATGTCAACTAAAAAATAATTAAACAAATATTAATTATAAAGTATTTATATATACGGAAATAAATTGATCTGTATCTGTACTTTTGATCCATAAAAGAATCCATCGTCAATACAGTTTTGTATTCTATCGAATAGAAAATTTTTCGATTTATTGGATTCTTCTAAAGCTTCTGGTGTTTTAGTTCTGCACATTACTTTCAGCTCTAAAACATATAACACATGTGTAATTTCAATAGTGAATTAAATTATAAATATATTTTTTTAATACTTTCGACGAAATCTCTGATGTTATCAACCAACGCTTCCAAGAGCGCATCAGTGAAAGGATCTTCAGCAACTAAACCGAATCGTTTGCCCAAATACCTGAGAATGGACACTGATTGATTCATTACGCGGCCATCGACTTCTAGTGTCGGTAAGATGCCATATTCTTGCTCTAAAATATAAAAAAAAACATAATATTCATGAGCGTATGAAAAACTAAATGAGAATGTTTAGTTTTGGATGACTCACTTTCTTTGAGTGTAGCCCAATCATCTTTGGTGATTCTGTGGTCTTCAAAATCGACATTGGCATATGCGAATATATATCTTATATATTCAGACAAGCCCTTCACGTTGAAATATGTCAATTTGTATTTTGAGTCTGCCATTTTTCGAATTTTATCTGCAAATTAATGACATATTAAGAAATATCTGTATATTGTAAAAATTTTATGATTTTTCATATTTTTTTTTATTGAATATCATAATAGAATGGCATAAAATTTATAATTTATATTCTATATTCATCATTAGAGTTACGGGGTTATAATTTTAAGCTGTTTTAAAAAAAATGTTTTTTTTTATTTCCACGAGTTTTGTATGTCTGATTGTCACATGTGTTTGTCCTTATGTTGATACATTTGTCTCTGACGTATCTTGACGTTCGAGGTCATATAGAATGCTTACATTATTGAGCTTATATTTTTTTACTTCTGGATAAAATTAAAAATGTGGAATGAATATTTGACCAAAACAAGACAGTTATGATTCCTGAGCCTTCGTTTTCATCAAACACGTGTCCTCAAACGCCTTCCTTTTTCCAAAGATGTAAAAAACATAAAAATACTACTTTTACTAACATTGAAGAGAAGAGCCAAACGCTCCTCCAAAAATATGTCACAGAAGTGCTAAGAAGATAAGAAAAGGCGCAATCACAAGTATATGACGAATCCAATAGAAACTAATTTGAAGTGGACAAAATTTGCAATTTTCTTCAGCTATATATTACATTAGATATTTCACAGTCATCACATCTGATGACTGAAAGTAAAATGATCTGAGAAACGTTACAAAAGAAAACGGGAGATACTATCGCTGAATTATTTTGCCAAAAAAATAATGACTGTAGTGGATATTTGATACGACAATGTATTTTAATATTAATTTTGAATGTAAATAAGAGTCTTTTTAGCTCAAATAATTATATCACTAATAAAATGTATAAAAAATATTAAATTTAGACAATAAAATGTATGTTTTTGCAACCGAACATTAGAATATACGCGTTTTTGCCGATATTTAAGCTAAATATTCTTTGTCATGATCTTATTTAAAATATTTTAATGCAATACGGGGAGTAAAAAAAATATATATCAACATCTCCGTATCTTCGTGGAAGAAAAAAAATGGTTTTTCACCGTAATCAACGTAAATTGCGAATAAAATAATTAAATGTGATAACATATTTTACATGGATTTATTTATAACTAATATAATGTAACGGGGTGTGTTTTAAATATATATAAATGTAAAAATGAGAATTCGGGAGACATCAGAATCTTCTTTGATGAGCAAATACCGCGGCGGAATCGGCCGAGCCGACTCGGGGATAACATAATACCTAATTCGACTTAATTCGACAAAGTGCGCTGCTTTCTGTCTCGAAAGGCTGTCACCTTCTTACACGACTACTAGTGCTGAACTAAACTCTAAATTCTGGGGCATCCCTATATAGATTATGAAAGGCAGGGGTGGGGGTTACGCCATTCTTTATCATGATCCATGTAACGTGACGATCGGGTCACGCAACTCGATAAATCCCAAGCTGTGGGACCATGCACTTGCAGTATGGAGTAGTGCCGGTTTTTATGACGCAGTTAGCGAATTCTTTGAGAAGCGAGATCCTTCTAGAACATACTATAACCACAATTCTATTTTAGGACAGAATACGTAGTATAAGAAAATCGATAAATATAATTTGTGTGTTGGGCTCTATACATAATTTAATACGGCGACGAATATGTTAGAACTCTTGTACTAAGCAAATCGATAGTATGTAAAAAGTTAAAACATTATCATTAAAATGCAAATGTAATTTGATGAATTTTGTTTAAAAAAATGTGTGGATTAGTATGATTTTTTCGCAAATTTGACATAGTTGTTCTTTGTTGTCGTCTTAGTAAATGTTGTCTTTTGGTTGTGTTGATGGATTGAATAACAAATTGTGGTTGTAATTTATCACTGACGCACGAAGCAGTACACTGCACTGTGCCAGCGATGGAGTTCAACTGAGGATAAGGTTATGTTTTTGCCGATTCATCGCGAAAAGCCATCGCAAACCATTTTTAAATAGAATGTCCGTTAAATACAAAATTTTTTCATTAATATCTGATATAATATTTTAAACTTATTACAATTACTAACCTATTCTAGACTAATAATATTTTTAATGTATGAATATTTTTGTATCACAATAAAAAAATATGTAGATTATTAATTAATCATTTAATGCAATTTATAAATGACATTAAGTAAAGTTTTATAAAAAAATGCCAATTCTGATTGATTATTGTAATAATATATATATATAGTGCATTTAAAGTGCATCAATACGGAAAGTATGTATTAATGATGCGCCTTTCCATCCGAAACAGGTCGATCTTGAATATATTTTTTAATTCCGTCCATATTCTTAATTTTTTCGACATGATCTTTGAGCTTTGGATGGCCATCGAGTAGGTCTGCTTGATGATCTAAGAGAGTATCGCAAAGGCCTGCAAAATATATATCCACCCATGTCAACTAAAAAATAATTAAATAAAAATTATTTATAAAATATTAATATATACACAAATAAATTGATTTGTATCTGTACTTTTGATCCATAAAAGAATCCATCGTCAGCAAAGTTTTGTATTTTGTCGAATAGAAAATCTTTACATTTATTTGATTCTTTCAAAGCTTCCGGTGTTTTAGCTGTGCACGTTAATTTCAGCTCTAAAACATTTACCAAATATTTAATATCAATAGTGAATTAAATTATATTCATATTTTTGCATACTTTCTAGAAAATCTCTGATGTTATCAACCAACGCTTCCAAAAGTGCATCGGTAAACGGATCTTCAGCGACTAATCCGAATCTTGTGCCCAAATACCTGAGAATGCAAACTGATTGATTTATTACGCGGCCATCGACTTCTAGTGTGGGTACGACACCATATTCTTGCTCTAAAAATATTAAAAAAATAAATAATATTCATTTGCGTATGATAAATTAAACAATAATGATTATATTTGGATTACTAACTCTCTTTGAGTGTTGCCCAATCATCTTTGCTGATTCTGCAGTCTTCAAAATCGACATTGGCGTATGCGAACATATATCTAATATATTCAGAAAATCCTTTCACGTTGAAATATGTCAATTTGTATTTTGATTCAGCCATAATGCCTCTTACTACTATTAAAAACAATACATTATTATCTATAGATTATATATGTCAATAACGATAATGAAATATTTCACGAAAACTATATATAACTAATATCTAGCATCTGGTTATTTCGACATTTCTGTTAAAAATATTTGCCATAAAACGTGATAAACGATTATTACTTAAAACCGGTTTTGTTCGGCAGTATTCATCTTGCTTAATTATGTTTTTTTTTTATATATAAGATGATAATTATAAAATAGCGGAAGCCGATGTTGGTTTAATTTAGTAAAAATATTATAATTTTGTTCTCACAATATACACTGTACGACAGAAGAAACGGAATTCGACTGAATATAAAGTCGATACGTATATTTTATATATACACGAAAAATATATACATAGAATTATACAAAAACACGTTTTTAACAAGTCATTCAGGGCAGGTGGTAAGAACTTTTTTTGGTCATTTTGACGTATTTTTACTACATAATATCAACAATATTTGCTTTAAACACGAGAATTATTAGAAAAATAGAGGATATTTCATACAAAATGCAGATTTTTCTTTGGAAATTTGCACAAGAAATGATTTTGTTTGAAACATATTTCCTTTTATAACAATTTATGATATTATGAAAATTTATTTTTGTAAATAATATCCCATTGTTATTAGTATTATATTACTAATCAGTATCTGATAAGTTTTGGTGTTGAAACTAATCGATTTTTATCCTATGAGCTGTTTTCTGAATTTTCCGCTTTGTGTGCCTATCTTTTCTGTGAAATTTGATAAAGATTGAAGATTCGAAGAGTTTAGTGCCCGCTACGAGAAATGTAATGAAGAAAATTTTGCCATTTAAAGATATTTTTTTTAATAATATACCAAAGTTTTTATAAAATGGGAGTGCTAATTATTGTAAAAAACTTGTATATATAATAAGAAAAATACTTAAATTATTCAAAAGAATAAAGAAAATTCCACTTTTTTAAGTCATAGAGTGGAAAAATCGTCTCAAATAGAATTAGGTATATAACCATAGACAGAATAAAATTTATCATTATATCATTAAATCAGATAAGTTATTTGTAATGTAAATCTCAATTATATAAAGATTGCATGTATCCAACATCTATTATTATTATTATTATATTTTTTTACATAGGATTTTACATGCTTTATTAGAACGATTAATTTAATTTTAAACGAATTATTGGTTTTAACACAATCCTCGGAAATTATTAATAATATATTATTTTAAAACAAAAATTCAACAACACAACAGTAATAACCAGGCCTTTAAACCGTAATTTAATTTAATTTAAAAGTTTAGGATAGTATTAGGTTTTTTTATTCATCTCTGAGATATTATAGGGCTTTGAATCCGAGGTGAAAGGAAAACCAAAAACCATTTATATTATCAGAACGAAAAACCGGAGCTGAAACGAAAAGAAATTACGGTTTATATCGAACCCTATCAAGGTATTGATAAATTCTTAATTTTTTTAAAATTGATTATTTTAAGTATAAAAATAGTTATTCATAATATGCTTCATAATTTGATTGAATTTTTAAATAATAATTTAAAAATATGTGAATGACAACGCTTAAGGCGATGTCTCGCCGCACGTGTCAATAGCCTGTTTCACTCACATTCGGCACAACGTACCGGATGCGAGCGAGAAAAAACATCGCGCGCGTAGCAACAGAAACGAATATTGTTGCTTTTATTTTTCTTTGCTATTGCAGACAATAAAGGACAGTGATTATTTATGATATGTATTATTTATACTTTTAGGCATACTTAGGCAAATACAAGAAATAAAAAATTGTGACGTAGGAGTTATTCGAGAAAAATAAAAAAAAACTGACAAGGGAATTCATATTTAATCTTAACAATGTACTAGTACTTAAATACTTCGGATACTTCGTCAGGAGATCAAAGTACATATTACCTTCTACGAGCCATCATAAAGAGGAGAGTAAAAGGTGGTATCTATAGTAAGAAACTATCATGGCTTATCAACATTATCAACTAAACCAGTTTAGAAGGTACTGATTTGTTTTCCCCAGCCAAACATGACAAAGTACACATATGGAAAAGGTATATGTGTTAAATAGTGTCAGATGAATTCGTTCCCTAATATTCGTTATTGTGATTAAGCGAGTTGTTATGTCATCATACTATGTGTTTTCTATTATAATTTTAATATTAATGTCTCAATATCGCTTAGATATTGTAGTTGGATATTAACATGTCCATGTCCAGTGAATGTTCCATTATTAGAACACTAATTTGGGGCAGAATTAGGGCTCATCAACCAACTGGAAGCAGAGGTTTCGGCCCGAGGGCAATGTATATATATTTTTAATAATATTGTTATCCAGGTTAGCCCGAAGGATGACTACCCCTATTAGGTATTCCCGTCTCGCTATACTTTCGCAATATCAAGCTAACGTATTTACGGGAGACGCCCTTAACGAGCTACAGCAACTAGAAATTAGTGCCATCTCTCGCCTAAGGCACAAATTGCTATATCAATTCGTTTAATTAATAGATACGTACAACATAGATATAAGTTGGATATATTCTATGAATATTCTCGGAAAATATGATTTTTATTATATATTTTTTTTGTCGTATCCGATGATTCCATATGTTGCGCACATGTGGAGTCGGATGAAAGTATCATGGTGGAAAATTTCTGTTTGTAATATGGTAGTAACCCATTGACCGTTGTGTCTCTAATGAACACCATCCACTGTTAGCACAATGGTCGACTATTACAATCCAGCTGGCGTGAGAGCAAATCCCCTCGCAAAACCCTTTCCAGCAAAATATACGCAAGGGTCAGAATTATCAGAGTGGCTTGATATTATTTAAATTAGAATAACTGTTATGGCAATGGAAACCAGCTGGTGCATGGGGGGAGTGGGAGTGAGGAATAGTTTTTGGCGACCTTTGTCCATGGGGACGCGGAAGAATTATTATTTCTATTGATTAAAATACACACACAGTGAATTAGTATTCCCCGGATGTGTCGGCGTGATTCGACCATATTTCCATGGATATCCGTAATTTGGCTTATCCGCAGAAACCTTGGCGGGGAATAGAAGAAAGGGCACCGCCGGTGAATAGTAAAAAGACATCAGCCAGACTGGAAAGAAAAAAAAACTCATTTGCGATTACTTCCGCGCCAATTCCTTTCATTTGCTCGTTCCCCGGTGTATTTTGGTGAAGGGAAGAGAGAAAAAAATGGGCGAAATCGGGAAGAAGTTGACCCAGCAGGCAGGCGTGTGATATAGACGAGGATTTTTCCTTTTTGTGATTGAAATAAAATGGCTGATACTAAAAGATTATCTTGGATAACTTTTTAAATGTGTACATATAAAATCAACTTGAATTTTTAATATTACCGTTGAATAATGAGAATTATGTTTGATCGGCTTCTATATTTTTGCGTGTTCTTATATTAATAGTAATATATGCTGAAAAATCATAATATACGATTTATTTACAAAAATTGATAAGAAAATATGCGAATTTATTTAATTTCGCAAGCTGTGTTCGCAATTTTAACTGTGAGATAGGCTTGTCCTTGACATATCTTGACATCAGATGCTTACTTTATTTTTGACTCTTGCCTGTCTTCGTCTTTGCATCTCTGAACATGGCCACCTACAACATATTCCTACTTTCGAAGATACAAAAAGAACGACGTATTGAGCCCATCCGTCTTGGCGGCTCGAAAACAACCGAGTGGTCTGAAGGGGGTCTATCAGAGACCCCAAGCACTTCAAGTCTTCATAAATATTTTGTATTTTTTTTTTAAATTGATTATTTTAAGAATAAAAACAATTATTTCACGATATGCTTCATAATTTGGTCGATATTTTGGATTTTTTAATTGTTCCCACAATTGAGGAAAATATTGCCTACAATAGTATTTATAATATTTATTCATTAGATGTAGGATTTATATTAAAAGAGTTATTCGATAAAAATCAAATACTTGGGGTCCACAAGAGACGCCCAAGACACGGCTAGGTTTTAAATACAGAATCGCCAAAGAAGCTAAACGCCAAACTGAAATAGATTCAAATTTGCTTAGAAGATTAAAAAAAGTTTAAATGAGAAAAAATATTGATAAATAAATAAGGATTTTTTAAAAAAAAATAACATTTCCTTTAAAAAATTCTATATATTTGTTTCGATTATATATAAAAATTATTAGAACAACTGTAATAGTGAGTAGGTTTAATAATAAATTAATAAACCAATAAAATTTTGAGTCACACACGGCCTTGGTTCTGTGGCGATTTTACTTATAATGGTTATTCGATAGTGGGATTCATCTAATTTTCTCTTATAATATAATGTATATTTTACACAATCTATAATCTTTAACGTAGTTTATTTTTGAATTTTAAAATACTTTTAAAATATCTCTATTTAATTATATAGTATCCAAATCAAAGGCTGAATGCATATATTTTTTTGAATATATCGATATATTCGATGAATTTAAACGAGTTGGCAACTTCTGATTCAAGTTATTTGTTTGTCGATTTTATTGCATTCCATTAAGGACCCAAAAATATTGTCAAAACCATTTATCAGTGATAAGCAACTCAAAATAATATTAATTCGCTATAATCTTACAAAATTTTGATATCGCATTGTGAGTTATTTTTGATTATAAGCTATCAAAATATATAATTAACACGTGAAGATAACTCTCAAAATTATTATTTTTGTAATACATTTATAAAAAATAAAAAGATACATTGAAAATGTATTTTTTGCTTAATTCAAGTATAAATTCAATTAAAAAATATTAAAAGTTAAGTGCTAGTGACGGGTTGGCGATCACTTGTCTATATTCTAGGTAATAAATATCCTATCCAGTCTTTATGACATTTAAAAAATATAAAAAACGTATTAAACTAGGACTTATTAAATATAATATTATCCGTTTTATAAGATTTATTAATATTTAAATAAATATTATTATTACGTACTGAACCAGTAATGAAGTTTGAAATCAAACAGTGCGACTATTAAAATTAATGTTCATATACGAGTAGTTATACTAAATTTAGAAGCAATCATCTCTAAACATGTGCATAATTAATCGACTATTCTCATCAAGGCACGTATACAACAGAGTAGGTTATTATTACAGTGGATGTATTACAAATGGCAGCCCCATTAATTGTTTGCATTCAACTTGTTGGCTTTATAGTTGTATACACATGTTTCATATTCATCATTAGTATATATCAAATATTTTCCATGAAAAATGTGCATTTTGATATAATAAAACTACTGCATTTTCGATACAAATTGCTAAATTAATTAAAATTCAAATAATGGATGTGCGGATTCAATAATTAAAAAACGTTCATCGGAGTATAAAATGTCTCATGCTACTGTTAAAAGAGTCGAATGTATTAAATCGTTTTTTTTTGTGTCTGTTGGTCTATACGTCCGTAATGAAAAGCGTTTCAAGTCGACGGATATTTTCCGGAACTCACGGGAAAAGGGTGTCGGAAAAACTTTTACAATTATGGCCGGCAATAAGTTATGCCGCTTTAACTTTGTTTCTTTCTCCCCCCTTTTTTTTGTCTTCGCCTGATGAAATTTAAGATCAGGGGCCGCGAGAGGGCTTCGCATATAAATTGAAAACGACTGAAGCGAGAAGATTCTGCGTACATGGCGGCAGCGTCAAATGGACCAAATTGTTAATTTGTTTTTGAATGAGTTTCCACCGAAAAAAATTCAACGGTTTCAATTTTGGCGCCATTTTTTTATGACAAAATATATGTAAACTGAGTGTAAGATTGTTTGTTCAGATATGGGCGAGATGATTCTGCATGTACAAATCTTGTTTAGTAAAAAAAAAAATATATGAATATATTTGTATTTTACACAATATTATTTTCAAATTAATTGCATCAGTTACAAACATGTTTAGAGAAACTAATTGCAATCTCTTTCGAGCCATAACGACCACAACTAAGTACGCTAGTCTAGATTACTAGTTTTCTTTGTCTGCTCTAGGCAGTGGACACCTAAACTAACAGCGATAGACAGGCGAAGATTGATTACCTTTTGGATGTACGACGGGAGACGAATGCTTTAAGTTCTGTGAATGAAAAAAATAAAAGAGGCACTCTCGAAGAGATGGAAATGAAAAATGCAGCATTAACCCTCCTTATATATCTGGTACTTCTAGTACTTGCCGAGAAGAGTAGAAAGACTGATGATGACTAGATCTAATCGGAAATAGGCTTTATTTCAATTTTATCAAACAGTGGATGATTAAAAGTCTGAAGAAGGATCTTCTTCTTCTTTTGCATTGTATCTAGTGGTACAAGGCCTTTCACTTTTCTTCAAGGATTTATTTATTTATGTGGATAAGGAATATTTTATTTATTTATTTTTGCCATTATTACGCTATTCATCCATACAAAGATTCGGTAAATATTTTAAAGATGCAAGGGGAATGATTCTCTCAGCAATATTATTATTATTTTAGTTGGATTGAAATTTATATTAATTGTTTATAATTATTTATTTAACGAATCTATCCTAGGTTGTATTAAATTAATTAATTCCAAATTAATGCTAAACTACCTACATACATATTTTTATAAAATATGGGGAGGTAATGGGTCTCTTCCTCTTATAAACCCCCTGGTCAGGGTTATAAAGAATTTCTTGAATTCATAGTTTTAGATAGGTTGGGGACTAATTGATTTATATTTAAATTTTAAAAGGGAATTAAAAAAAGATGTGAATAATATTTTATTATAGTCTGTTAATAGTAAGATTTCAATATCTTTCAGCATGTTAGTATTTTAGAAGAACTACGTGACTTTAACAATTTGTATGAGTAATATGATAATTTTAATTTAGATTTAAAAAATAAGATGGGGCGTGGCGGAATTCCAGATTGCGGAGGGATATAGGATTTGTGGGAGGATGACCGAAATGAAAATATATTTTTATTTTTAAGAAAAAAATAACTTTTGACACTTAGGAACAGCGTTATTATAGTTTTTTATATGATTATCGATAATACCCTGAGGTATTTTTTTCATTTTTCTATGGTTTACGCGGTTTATTAAATGTAATCAAAAAAATAGTTTTGAAAAGATGGTTTTTTGGGATTTATTTTAAAAGACCATTTTACTGTCTAGGCTAAAAGTAGAGATTTGAATATTAATAAAAGCAGCACATGTGTGTCTCTGTGTAACTTTAATTTGTTTTTTATGAAGAAGACACTATAATTTTAATATAAAAATAATTTCAAAAAGGCTTTCCATGGCTGAAATCTGGATAAAAAACGTGGACCACTTATATGAATGATTTTTTTCCGTTATTTGTAAAGATCAAAGCTCAAAGCAAAGATGTACATATAAAAATTAATAGAGTTACTGTAAACAAAAATGTTGAGGTGCTATCGTCAACATAAAAAACGAAAATTTCTACATTCCATAATTTCGTAACAGGATCCAAGAAGGACAAGGACCGGAAAGACCGGTTTTGATGCGTTTTGACGGCACAGGACGGCACTAGAGAGTACCTTTTTGTTCTGTTCAAATAATCTTAATTAATAGACAGTGAACATAGCAAGAAGTATCTTGAAATGTTTTAAGTATATCTCAAGAATTATAATTAAAAAAAAATATATGGAAAAACCACGTTTTTAGTTGCTTGGAATCTCTAGCCTAATAAGTGACCAATTTCTACAGTCCCGTTTTATTTTAGTATAATAGATACCCTATTTTACGATCATTAGGTTTGGGAATAAACTGTGTTTTCGAGCATTGTTACCGCAAAAAAAAACTTAAAATATGCATTATTTTTAATATATTTTTGGGATTATTTAAGTTTTCCCAATTTTTAAGAATTTAACTTTGGTAAATATTTAATTATATTCTATTTTAAATTATTACAATATTAAATAGTAAATGAATGAACGATTAAACGCGCTATTAAGGAATTCTACTTAATTTTTTGGCATGACTGGTCAAAGCGTTGAGAATTTCATGAAATATTTTTTTTTCAATTTTATATTTCATCTTTTCTGTATTAAATTTTGCGTGTGCAAATATCGGTAAGACGTTTTAATTAAAATCACCTTTTTGAAATTTGTTAATCCGTTCGAAATTATATTAGAAACGAGGGGAAAACAAGGCGAACAAATACAAGAATTCCAATTCCATTTAGCTACAAATTAAATTAGAACAGGCATCGAAGGGAGGGGCATACTTGGTTAGGTGTTTAATTGAAATTTAAGTACACGATAATTAGTTGGGTGGGGGGGAGGAGGGTCTCACGAAATACGTTTGACCTGACCTCACCTGCTCCAGGCACTAAAAGTGACGCTCTTATTCAGCAGAATTAAAGAAAAATGTAGGGAGAACCGCCTCCCTTGCATTTGATACTATGTATAGAGAATTTAATTTAAAACATTCAATTTGCTGGTCACATCTGGTTATATATATTTTTTTTTATTTCGCACATATTTTTTTGCCAGACGAATTTTATTACGTGCGAAAATATGAAAATCGTGAAATATGTAAGGCGAAAATTTCGCAGGGGCAATGTGAACAGCAACGGATGTTAACGTCGTTTATCAGGTCGCAGAATCAATTTCACCTGAGCACTAATGACTTTAGCAGGTGTGACGCTCGATTTTGTACAAAGAGGGTAAGTCAAGGGTCAGGCTAAGTGACCTCAGGCTGACCCCCCGCACACATCCGACCCCCGCCCCGCTCCGGGTTATGGTTTGAGCTATGGGCTGGAAAAGCGGTCCGGACAAGCAGTAATGTATCAGGTACATTGCCTGCCCATTAAATTAGAGACACTTCTGAAAGTGTACAGGTTGTTCGGCGGCCGCTTGTTTGCGTTATTTCCAAAATGAGCTTTAAGGGCGTAAAAGGGTTGATTGAATAATTATTAGAATTCACTATCTAAATGTAAATTAAAATATTTTATTCAAAATAATATCTTACTATTTTAGATATATAACAAAAAAAAATCACGAATTCTACGCAAAAGGATGCCAAATAAAATTGATATTGTAATGTGGGGTCTTCTCAGGATTCGGTATGGATATAACGGAGGACGCAACGAGACACAAATTAATAGACACAGTATCTTTATTGATCGGAACAATACAGCGGAAGAATCAGCCTAGCCGGGGCTGGGCTGATTGCTAACTATCCGGAAAGGCTATCGCTTTCTTACATGGTTGACCGTTTCAAACTGACCTCACAACTCTGGGGCATCTATATATAAACGGAGGGTCTCGTCGGGGGAAACGATGCTTGCCTCTGTCTTGATCCATGACACGTGTTGGTTAGGTCACTGTACTCCATTAGATCTCAAACTATGGGACCTTGCTCCTGTTGTATGAAGCAGTACTTAATTTTGCTGCGTAGCCTAGCAAACACTTTGAGAGCCGGGATCCTTCTAGAACTATATTCGGGTTAATGTCTCCATAAACCAAATAAGTCGTCACCCGTGATCTCATCGCATTAGCTCACTGCCGAATTGCTCTACATTGTCATAGACCAAGCAAACCGATTTTCCAGCTTTCCTCCGACGTTACAATATATTTATCTTTATTTAAATCTCTTCATTAAAACAGGAGCTTTTGAAACTCTAATATTTATTCATCAAAATTAATTACGTCTTCATCAAATATTCACTTGTGTCAGCGCTTATTCTAATCTTTGCAGCATTTCTGGGACACAATCTTAGGTAAGGGGTATTTTAAGGGGGTTTTGAATAAATAAAAAAAAATACATATGTTTTACGGACTCTATATTCTAAAAGCTATTTTATGATTTCGCTAAATTGAGTTACTTCGGCAACGGTGGACAGTGAGAAAAGTTTCTGACTAACAAAATGGACAGTAGTTATATTTAAAAGTCGACAATCCCTGATCCAGGAGTGGCATCTATGATGCACTGGATTCATGTTAATAAAAACAGGTACAAATCTGTACAATATATTATAAAACATAATAAATATTAGTATTTATAGTACAAAGACTGAATTTTTAAATATATGCTTTTAATGTAGTTAGAATTATTAATGTGAATGTTTATTCATAGTCTTTTCAGAGAATTACTAATGTAATTGTAGTATTCCAGCAATAGCCGTAAATATTCGTTAGAGACGTGGTTATTTTTGCAAAGAATTAAATTATTTTCCCACCCCATCGTCTGCGGTGAAACAGATGGACGTAGAGGCAAAGGACGAGGTGGGGAAATGGGTGGGGGTGTTGAAAATCTGGTTTCGAGACTGGACTGGCGGATAGTTTGAGCCGACATGTCGACACTAGTCTTTGCGTCTGAAAACTCCGGCGTTTCAGGATTAACGGGAATGAGAATGACCGCATTAAATTCGTAGGACGTGTGGACGTTTCTAAAATCTGCACGTCACTTGTTGTAAATGTTTTCGCTTTATGCGGCGAACGTTTCGATTTACATAAATAATGTATGCACACCACACCTACCCTGTGTCTCGTGTGTGGTCCACGAGAGACGGGGTGGGATTTGTAAAAGATTAAATAAATCGTTTTTCTCGGTCATTAAGTCAGTTTTACGTGCTCGAACGACAATTTTAAAACTTTGCTTTCCAATTATGGCGTCGAGACGCTGACTGAAAGTAGATACCTCGTTGCTTTAACCCTAAGCGTATTGAGTCAATTATTTCAGCGCGGTGGCATATTGGCGTCGGGGGCATTCCAGCAAACAAACGGTTCCCAGTTCGGTAATCGCGTAACGGTCTGCGCACATGGTTGGAGGCCCACCTCGCCCATTCCTCGTGCAGATCGGCTCTGCCACCCCTAGGTGCCCAGGGACTCATCAAGCCCACCCTGGACCCACCCCTCGGGAGGACAGTCCAGACGGCGGACAGTCTGCTCCTTGTGCAGTCCCCGGGACCTGGATGCTCCATGTATCACACAATATTATCTCATCGTTTTTCCATTCTGTACATGGCACAATAATCAAAAGGAAAATTGAGAAAAATTGTAAATGTCGAATAACGTATGATAACCATTTCGTTTTTATTCGCCGTATTAATTTCGGTAAAAGGGTCGGTAGACGATCGTAATATGGAATCCATGTGTATTGGGGAGAAAAAATAATATATTTGCATACATATTTTATGGAAAGGTCAAGGGTTTTCACTTGTCAAAATTGCCCATTGAACAACAAGAGCTGTTTTTCCAGTGAATGGGATTTTCATCTCGAAAATATAAAGTAAAATTAACGATATTGATGTAACGGGTACATATTTATGTTTGCATTGATGTTATAATGTCTGACGACCAAGGGGGCTTTAAATAAATTAATGTATTTTCTATGAATATCAATAACTTTGGTATATTTTGCTAGCAAGTGTCTGGAACTTTGACGGCGCATTGAGCTGACTTTGAACGCTGAAAGTTTATCTTTCATCGAAATCTATACGTATATGTACATTAAATTTTATTAAAATGTGTATTATATCAAATAAATAAAGGTTACGGCGAGAATACAGACATTTACGAGGGCAACTCAGTGTTGCCAACATCGATCGATTTTTTTCTACGTAAATTACGTCATGGCTTTGTTTGGCTTTTAATATAAATTCTATATAGTCTAATATCAAGTCAATAATTATTTATTCACTTGTATGAAAACATACATATAATCTTATTTAAAACATATTGATTGGAGCTTATCTGTTATTTATTAGATAAGAATTAACGATTAAATAGACATATTTTAATTTTTTTATTAATAACTGATGGTTAGTTATTCGATCAGACGTAAACTATGAAAATTATGAATTAATCAATCAAAACATCAATTAAATTAATTAATTTAATGCCACATCCTTCGTTGAATAAATACTTATAAATAAATATATATATATAAATTACAATCCAGTGTCGTGGTTTGACACTGGGGGGAATAAGTATGAGAGACACATTCCCTTTGCATCTTTAGAATCTTTATATCAGCGAATGGGGCTTTGGAATCTTTCTGTCAAAATATAATTATATCACTCTCAATATTAATAGTTTATATATCGATGTCATTAATCAGTAGCAAGTTTTTGACGAAATAGACCTTATGACCTTGTTCAGCATTAAAAAAGCATGATTATTCAAGTTTTGATTATTTTGAATATATAAATAGTCAACTAATTATTGTTATTTATATTAAAATTATGACGATGACTTTTTTTTTTATAAGCTCGTTCACTTAGCTTATGACACACCTCATATTTGGACATGTCTGAGCTTAAAATAATTATTTTTTTCTCTAATAAAAATGATTTATCATCAGATAAATCAGTTATTGTATGTTATCATTTTTAATTCAATAATATGGTAATTATATGTTGAATTTAGGGAAAGTTTTTCTTCATTATTCATGATATCATTTGACTTGAGGTATATCTAAATGATTTTAATGATGCTTAGTCATCGAATATGTAGAAAATATGAAAACATTGAAATATTGTACCAAATTAAACTCGAAATCAATCATTTTATTGGTAAAAAAAGACATTTATCTATCGCCGAGGATCTGGTAATGAAATATTAGGTATTTTTTTTTGTATTTTGAGGCGAGTTTGGACCAAATAATTTATAGTATAGGAAACATAAAGATTCACGCTGCTCATATCTGAGGCTGAGTGTAATAGAAGCTATAAAAAATCGTAATAAGTTCTTAAATCATCGTAGGACTTATACACTACCCACTCGACATCCATTTATATTAGGGCATAAATAAAAATTGCATGAATTTTTCCAGCTACATATTTTCATGACAGCCCAGTGAATAGTTTTCCGCCAAAAAGCGCCATCTTCAATGGAGATATATATATTCCAATGAATAAAAATTGAGACATTTCTCCGGGCGAGGCCGGCAAATAGTCGCCGGAACGTGTCTCGCCATTAATATATATGTAAATTTCAGTTTACAACCAAGATATTACCGCTTATAAATATTTATTGAAATGTTATACACGTTACAAGTGTACTCGTATCATCTCTGAAAAAAAATAATAAAAAAATGAGCGGATCGTTGTTGTTGCGACCGAATAGGTAAACCCGAATTGATCCTCTGCGGAGGCCTCGATTCCAGACGTATCAATGGGGTTAAATGTATCGTCGAATAAACACGCATAATAATATTTTTTTATTGCCAAATAATATACAGAGTGTATATAAATATATTTTGATATTTTTAATAAAACATTTGCGTATAAAATATTATTATATTATTAGCTACATGTACAATTTAAGTATATTTTCTTCACTGTTGTTTTTCATTTCAATTACATACTTTATTATTCTCTTCTTTCGCGATTCTACGAAGATTCTACGTTATTCAAGCAAATTAAATTTATTCATCACTCTAACCCCGAGAATTTCGACTTATCCAATATGAAAATATAAATTATTAATATTATTACCATTTATTATTCGATATGAGATGTAGGTTTTACTGCGGATTTTTTCTAGGTATAATCTCATCATAGCCAATTTGTGGGTTGGAATTCGAGTGGAAGAAAGTTTTTCGTAAAATGTGGCAGTGCCGAAGAAACTCGTGCATTTGGTATTCCGGATCGAAGAAATGAAACTACTGGCAACTTGGAAACTTTTGAGCTTTCTGCGCTGATCTATGGAGCAAGTTAAGTGTGGCTGGACCCCGGGTTACCTTACGTTGAATTATTGCCGAAAAATATTTGAAATCTGAGGGCCTGCAGCACTTTTAAGTCGTTATGCAATTTCATATGCGCGGCAGCATTCGCTAATAAATATTATTCTAGCAGTGGTCCGTGAAATCTTTAAGATTCCATGCCAAATATTGGATTTATTATCGATATTTAAATAAATAATACATTCTAAATATTAAAGGAATAATTATATACCTAAATTATTCCTAGAAATAATAAAATACGAACAATTTGAATAATAAAAAAATGAAATAAATGTAGCATTTATTTTATTCGGTTGCTATGATTTTAATATATTGTTGTATTTATATTGATTTTCAGTACTGGTTCTAGAAACGTCTCCCGATAACGGTTTTGAGAAGGAAAAATATTAAAATAATCATTATCAGGTAATTATATATGTATTAATTTGATGGTGGTGAATTGCAACACAGTAAATTTAATTAAAGGTTCTATAAACGTTATAAATTCATAATAAAAATAATTAGATTTATTATTGCTAAACTAACTGTTGATTAACTTAAGACACATTGTACCTTGGAAAGGTGGAAACAAATCAGAAATATGTACGTATCATATTAGTGTTGAAGTCAGATGTGGCAGAGATCGTGATATGATCAATTATGGATCCCTAGATGTTGCGAGACTGCAAGAGACCCGGGTCGATTCGGTGTCATGGATGCTACCATGATGCATGATTTTCCGCTGCCTGCTTTTCAGCTTATATTTTTTATAATACACTTTTTCGTGTAAAAATAATCAGATATATACACATAGGCATCGTATAACACGATCATATGGTTCCACTAAAACGTCGTGTAATACAAATCCGTGTTATACGAGGTTTGAAGTTCATACAAAATTAGGGTTTTCGTTTCAAAAAAATATCGAAGTTAGTTAATATTATTTATTTTTATAATAATCGAAACAATATACATTTACGTATTTGTTTATTAAAAAAACATTGACAACATATAATAAATCATTTATTTATCATCGCTATCACTTACAATTCCATATGTTCGACTCTTTTTCCAGATTGATTGTGAGTATTCATCATCAGAGGACTCTGAATTATTTTTTGGTTTAGCCTTTAAAACTTCTGTAATAAGCGATTGTCTGCTTTAAGCGTATACATCTTTGCATATATCGTTATAAGGGGCCAAGATCTGTTCTAATTCCCACTTGAACTTCAAACTACTTTCCATTACAGGATCTTTTTCTATATATTTTTTTTAAATTTATCAGCTAATCCCAAGCCATCATTTATTGTATTTAAAGTGAAACGCATAGCTACTTCAGCATAGATCCTCCAATATTTCTTCGATATCATCAAATCTTTCTCCACCAACACCACGACAAATGTTAATTGTTTTTTGGTATTCAACTTCTATTGATGGTAAAACATTTTCTGCAGGGACTACTTCTGGCCACAGTTTTTTTACAGAAAGAATTGAAAGTCGATTGATTTATTTCTTTAACAGATGCAGAAACAATATGGACACAATTTTGAATAGAACAATTTTTCCAAGCTTGTGTGACTGTTAAATTTTCATCTTGATCGATATCATTTAATATTTTTTCGAATGTTCGACGAACATAATACACTTTAAATGTTAAAATTATTCCTTGGCCCAAAGGCTGGATTATAGATGTACTGTTTGGTGGTAAAAATAGTATTTCAACATTAGGGTGTTTTAAATCGGATGTTCTGGTGTGATCAATATTATTTTAAATTCAATATTCTTTATTTTCATATAAGCTTCTGGACCTCGTCCGGACGAAGCCTCGTCCGGACGAGGCTAGTCCCAGTTATAGAGACATGCGTTCCAATGCCGAGGTCATGGTCATGAATGGGGATATACCATTGTCCTCATACATTCGCACGCAACGCCTACGTTGGGCAGGGCATGTAGCCCGAATGGGCAGCGAGAGGCTGCTCCATACTATTGTGAACTCTAGGCCTGAGGGAACCTGCCCCGTTGGGAGGCCAAGATTAAGATGGAAAGACAGAGTTGGAGTAGATTCATATCTGTTGGAACTTGGGCGATCGATGGAGTAAGCCCAGGACCGGCAGAGATGGCGTAATGCCCTTCAGGTGGCAGGGACTCGTTTCGAGTCGGGGGCCACATAACTTAATTAAATTGATTTAATCAGCTATAAAATATTTGTAAAACCAATCTTTAAAAATAATACTTGTGGTCTGACCCTTTTTATTGTCTCTCCAATAAACAGGTAAATTCATTTAGTCACAACCTTTCAGTTCTCGTGATTTTAAAGACCGATTAATAAACAATGGCTTCATTATAAATTTTTCAGAAGAATTGGAACATATGAGTGAAGATATTCTTTCTTTCGCCACCTTAAATCCCTTCGCACGTTTTTCTTTTTTTGATATGTAAGTTCGATGAGGCATCCTTTTTCAGTACAATTCCGTTTCGTCCGCGTTGAATACCCGGTCTGGTGTGTAGACTTTATTTTTTATAATTTTGCGCGAATTCTGGAATCAATTTTTAGTCAGATTCTATGTCAGCCGACGCAAATTCTCATAGAGTTTTCATATTATATAGTGAGAATCGCTAATTAAAATTCTCAAACCATCTTTTTTTTAGCAGAAAATTCAACTGATAAATGTAACGAAACAAACGAAATTGACAAGTCTCGACATGTTTTTTTTTCTAAAACCGTGTTATACAAAAATATATCACAATTTATATGCCCGTGTTGTATAAAGGCGTGTTATACGAGGCTTGGGTGTATTCTCATGTAATCATGTGTATGCAATTGAAAAAATAATGTTTTTTTACAATTTATTCTAACCCGACAAAAATATCGTATTTCATAATAAATATATATTTTTATTTATTTTATTATTTAGAATACGATGGATACAAGGCATAACAGAAATATTTCCGAGCGCCATTCACCCATATAAAGATTCGATAAAGATTCTAAAGATTCTAAAGATGCAAGGGGAATGAGTCTCTCACAATAATATTCTCCCCGGTGTCGAACACCAGTTAATTTTAATATTATTTCAGTTGGATTAAAATTTATATTATTTGTTTATAATTATTTATTCAACGAAGTATAGATGGCATTGAATTAATTAATTCAAAGACACCAGACTACCTACATAAATATTTTTATAAAACATGCGGAGGTGATGAGTCTCTTCCTCTTACAAACCCCATGGTCAGTGTAATAAAGGATTTCCTGAACTCATGGCTTTCGTTAGACACCGCATAGCTCAGTCGCGGTTAACTTACATTATCGAAATAATATGCATATTATCCACAAGCCATAACACCATAACACATTATAATGTGCTCTGTCCTGATTGAGTCAAATAGACTTAACACACAAGTTTTCGCGTGTGTAAAGGGTTAATAAAATCATATAAATGAAACACCTTGATAAATTATTATTGTTTTATTTCGTTTCAGGCTTTCGAGAAGAGGATTTAATCGTTGCGTCGTCGATATACAACATCAGATATTTGAGGTATCAATTTTAATCAAATTTAATATTATTTCTGAGCAGTGTCTGAATTCGCTGAATTAGTTATAAACTCTCGAGGTGCCCCTCACACAAATAAATACGGCTCGTTTGATGCAAACGGCTGAAACAGGGCCGCGTCCACCGTAAATATTTAAAACAATCTGCGGCGAGCCAGGCTCCTTGGCAAATTCGGTTCGGGCAACCAAAGTTTCGGTCATTTAGTAAGTCGTAAAAGCTTTCGGCGACAGGGGAGGAGTTTCGAAAGCTCATTTGTAATTGTTAAGTTTGGTTCCAAGAGCTCAATCCGACAACAACCTTGCCGTGACACGTGAGCACTATTTCAGCCGCAGTCTGCCGCACAACAACATTGCCGTTTCCATAAAAGAAGTTGTCGGAGACCGCGGGAACAATGTGGACACGGACTCGGGGACTTGAATTTTAATATGGGACTTCAAAGGCGGTGGGAAATTCGCGAAAAGTATTCGAGTCGCAGGAGCCGGTTCGTTACGGAGAAGGTTTTCTTTGCCAACTAACTACACACAACTAAAGTTCGTACTTTTTTTTTTATTATTTATTTAATCAAATCCTAACGATGGATCAATACAAACACAAATTTTAATATGATTTAAACTCGGCATTCGATACATTAAACTAAGCTTATAATTTAACACGATTTGTCCATTAAATAATTTTCGTCGATCGTAATAGACTTTGCCTAATTATTTAATTGGAAATATTTATTCTGTACCGAGCGTTTGATTGAGTTTTGATTCGTTCAGGTTTTACCTTCGATTTAATATCTGAAACGAAAATTGGGCCAGCAGCGATTCGATTAAATATTTAATCAAACCGACTGGAATTTATTATATATTTATAATTAAATAAATATTATGATATAATATCTAAAACATATATGAAGTTGATATGGGTTTATGCGTTGATTATACAAGTTTTCGAAAGTCAAACTGTAAAAAAAATATATATGAATGAAGCCTTCTTAATTATAAATTATGTTAAAAAAAACATTTGTATTCAGAACTAATTTTAGCTAACCCTACTTAATAATATCAGGTTATTCCATCTTTTAAACGTAATAAATATATTAATTTTTAATTCACCATTATTTTTATATGATATATATGCGTCATACATGTTGTATGAGATGAATATAGAATTTTCATGAATATAATAATGTTGGAATCGGTTGCCAATAGAGACGCGGAGAATATTTATGAACTTTTTGTATATTCTTGGTTTTCGCATTTTTTTTTCTCCTTTTGAGAATATCCAAAGAACGCTTTAGCATGCAAAATAAACTGTTTAATGTTTCATTACGACGTCATACTGAGGGAATTTTATATTTTCAGAGCTCTTTCGGAATGAAACGGAATAATATGAAATAAAAATTGAATAATAAATAGCGCCGTTTTAATCTAGTATATTATTGTAAGTTGTGTATTGCGATATTTTCATAGCGTGTTGTTGAATTATTTATATTGTATTCTCATACGCCTCTTTCATTTTAATATGTGTAGTTAACGGATGTATACTCCAATGCAAATGTCGATCAATTGTCAAATGCAGTTAACAATAGCTTTGTGATACCAGCAGGGTATTGAGTTTCAGATTTCTGTCAAAAAAGCAATGAAATTCCAATTTCTCGCAAATGCCGATTAAATCTATAGCATAAATGTCAAAATATAGGTTAACCTGGCCGAAATTCATCAAAATCCTGACTTGAAATGCAATAATTGCATTCAATTTTAAACTCTTTTTTTAATGAAATATGAATGGTAGTAGTCATCATTATTTGGCTGATTAGGATAAACATAAGACGTTGATTAAATCAAATAATATACAAGGATTGATATAAAAATAAGCTAAATTTTTCTTATTCTCATTTTTTTTCTATTTATTTATTAGTATACATTTTATACTCTTCAAAAATATTTCCATCAGATATATTTTACACTTTTTCAATCTTCTATGCAATTCTAAAACGAAATTTCTGGTATAATTTTGAGCTACTTGAATGATTCTATCTTTTTGTCTTTTCAATGATGGCAAAACGTCGTATTTTCGTATTTTTTTTCATCTTAGTATTTCGGTATCAGGAAGATGAAAAAAAAGACTTCGTTAGTCGCAGAGATCCATGTCTACCCTTAGAGCAGTGGTTCTTAACCTGGGTTTGATCGAGCCCCGGGGGCTCGGTGAGTCAGTCTCCTGGGTTCGGCGGAGGTCAAAACACACACCCGACTTATTGTGCGATATTATGAAAAATGATACGACGTATGATATAAGGGTTCGGTGAACGCCCATATGAAACTAGTGGGGTTCAGTACTTACAAAAAGGTTAAGAACCACTGCCTTAGAGGATAGGGTATTATAATCATGATATTTTTGCTCAAAAATTCTTTCGATATTTTCCATTTTTTTCATAAAAAACACTTAAATAAATCACTTTAATCATTTAAATAAGCATCCAATATAATTACCAATGCCAAGATACGTCAATGTTAAGTCTACTAAGACAACAACTGTGACAAATAGATTTATATCGCGAAATAAAAAAACCAGAATATATTTGTTATCAAACTTTGTAATCTGGAAAGAAATCCATTTTTTTTAAACTTTTAAGACGCCGCGAACTTTTTGCACACTGGCAACACCGTTTATTATCTCACGGTTGATTCGTATCTTAAAATTTGTAACAGACATGAAAGTTTGCACTGCTGCGTACAGGACATACTTAAATTGATGTCTCTATGTGTCAACGGCGTATAATTAGCTAATTATTATTAGCATGAAATTTATATTTTCAAATTATTTACAAACATTATTCTCAAATACAATTACCGCCATAATCATTTTTCATCTCACGTGTATTTTTTTTTATCTCAAGAAAGAGTTTTCTCCTAAGAATTTTTTTTCATAAGAATGAAAACTAGAAAATTTCAATGCAAAATATCTTAATTTTTTATTTTTTATATTATTTAATGAATGTTCCGACGATTTAAATAGATAATATTCTAAAATTTCTTTTGCTGGCGAATACGGGGAATGTTTTGTAATCCTCTATCATTCGATTTAACAGTCAAAACCAAAATTGAGTTCTGTTTTCTGTCTTTGCCATTACTTTGAAAGAAAGTAATAGCAAAGCTTTAATAGTTTAGTATTGCTTTAATCTTGAAAAACTATAGTCAAAAATGAAGAGTATTGTTGAAAAAATTAAAAATTTGATTTATCAATTATAAATTTACTCTCATACATTGGTTAAGAAAGAGGTATTTTTTAAATTGATCCTGAAATCTAGCATTAGATTAATATTATTCGCCAATAGATGTTTAATAATTTAGTTAATTTATTAAACAGCAAGGATTTTAACGACGCAAACGCTGCCAAAAATTTATTTAGAGACCGTGTTAATTCTAAATTTTGGATTTTCATATCAGTCGAATAAAAAGGTAATTTTTTTGTTTGTTATAAATTAAATAAATATGATTAACTGTCATTGATTGAAAGATTAACTAAGACAACAGAACACGTAGTAATTATTTATTTTATCTTAATGACAACTTTGGTTGAGTGTTTAGGATATTATATCTGTATTATCGATGTTTAATGCAATTAAAAATATAATCATTTTTTAATATTGCGTTTTTCCATTCGAGTTTATTTTTTTTATTGTTTTTTTCCATTAAAATAATTAATGCAATCTCCACGTGGGGGCGATTGCGGATCTCTGTTCTACCAGCGGATAGTGCACGTAGATTAATCTAGGTTTACTACGTTTTCAGACACACACTGCAACAATAAACCTCTGGCCTGGGTGATGGCACAAAGCCATTATCCAAACAATGGCCGTGGGACACGATGAATAATCACCAGTGTAAACCGTAACCCGAAATTATCCTTTCTGTCCGGAATATAGACGTCCATTCCGGGAATTTGTCCACATTACAGACGATCATTGAATTAATTTCTAATTTCCGGCGCTCGCCCTATTATCGGCGAATTTTCCATTCGTTTTTTTTTTTACTTTATTGCGTTACTACACCCGTCGCCATCTTTAAGGATCCCACCGAGTCCGGCGCGTCAAATTATCATAATTTGTCCACTTAGATAAGGGAATGGAAATGTGCTGGAAAATCGATATTATTAGCATCGCCGGAGTCACGCTCCCTATATTGGCCATCGCGGGGACGCTGCTTGAATTTTTTCGCCGCTCTTTTTTTTGTCGCTCACGGAATGTTAATGGACGTCGCGTTCTCCATATTTATAGTAATGAGATGCCGTAATTTTGTATTGGCCTTAAATCGATAGTCAAATTGTGTGAATTAGGTCACAAATTGTGGATCTGTATCCCTCTGTTTCAGACGCTGCGATAAAGATATCCTCGCTACACGAAAAAAAGGCAAATAAACCGTCGGAATCGATGTCCGGCAAATGGCTCTGAAGCATGCGGATACGTGGCTCCATAGCAGAGATTTCATGGGATTATTGATAGAGAATGGGGTGTGAATGAGGGTAGACTCGGTGCTCTGTTGACTAGCCCGCTACAAAATCTGGGGGCCGCGGGGGTAGGGTTGCGTGGGGATGCGAGGGGTGGATAGATTTACAGCCTCCGCGATGCGAGAGACTTCCGCAAGATTTATGGGAGCCATATCCGGCACCGGCCTGGCGCACTCTCTATCTATCCTCTCTCGCAATCATTCACTACTGTATGTGGCGCATATTTTTCTCCATCGATGTAGTCAGCCGCGGGATAGTCTTTGATTTTCCCGACGTGATTACGTTTATGTCATCGATTTTTATCTGAAAACTCATTGGTATTACGGCAATTTCGAATAAGATAAGTATGTTTTCATCGGGAGAAGTTGTGTGATGTTTTATACGCTTTAACTCTACTCATACATATGTATTAATATCTAGTAAAGAAGTTTGCAGAGGAGTAAACATCTCTGTAAAAGACACGAAAGAGTCGACTACATGTAGATGCATATGAATATGCTGTGCTTATATTAAAAATATATTATTATATAATTATGGAGTTTTAAATATATTTATACCAAAATATGATAATATAGTTCTTGCTAATTTATGTTGTAATAAAAAAATAAAAATAATGCGATTATTCTAGTAAAGAGACATGATCATAATCTTCTATTCTATATCATCATCATTATCATTTGCCAGCCACAAGGCTCTCACTCGCTGAGGGCATGGGTCTTACCAATCTCTCGCATGGCAGTCGAGGGCAAAGAAACCTGAGTCTCACACGTGACGTGAGGGCTCCTCTTTCGTGTCCATACCGCGCGGACCCGAGCCGTCTTGTTATGCGGTTTTTTGTAAAGAGTTTTCTTCTCTTGGCCATTGTTGGCATTGAACGTATATCTTCTACCATGTTGGTATCGGATTTTACCCTCTCGACTGTGTCCAGGCAAGTAAGAGGGGGTTTGTCTCGGTATTCGTTTGTTCTCTTCTCTAAGGCGCTATCTGCTTATAGCGAGTCACGAGTGACAAGTAGCGAGCGACCACACACACACACCTATATAGATATATCCAGGTATACATATGCACATCTGCCCAAATCGAGTCTTAAGTGGCCGGTCGCAAGTTATTATTATCCCTGTCGCGCATTAGCAATCCTTTCATCATGGGAAAGATCTCCTTAGAGAGCGGTCCCCTAGAAAGAAGGAATTGGAGCGAAAGTATCAAGATTAGACCAATTTTTGGTCAACCGATTAGGGTTTTCCTTCCCAGGGTATACTGGCTCTGTGATGAGAAATCCGTTAGAGATCAGATTTATTTATGCACTCAAGGATATTTGTACATATCTCTATTGATATATAGATATTAGATACTATATATATTTATTAAAATAATATTTATGTGGGTAGTTTAGTGAGTTAGAATGAATTAATTGAATGCCATCTATCCTACGTTTAATTAATATTTATATAACAAATAATATATTCTTAAATCCAACTGAAATAATATTAAAAATTAACCTGTGTCGTGGTTTGACACTTGGTGTATTAGGTTTTGAATATTAGTGTGAGAGACTCACTGCCGTTGAAACTTTAGTGTCTTTAGAATGTTTATCAAATCTTTATCAAATTTTTATATGGATGATTGGTGATTTGGAATTTTTCTGTTATGCCATTAATCAATCGTGGTCAAACAAATAAATAAATAAACATATTTTCTCCTATCTAATTAGCAGCTTATCAATCCCTTTCTCATATAATATGGTGGGTTTGGACTGGAAGTTCATCAGCCTAATTTATTTGCGCTTTTTGTCACATTGCTGTGTTTGGTCTTGCAAGGTCGAGTAAAAGAATGACGAGTGCAATTTGTGGAATCTCTATTCAAAACCTTCTTTCCGCGAATATTTGCTTCCGGTTTTGTTGAGAGTGGTTGGATCTTTTATAGGCCTTATATTTTGCGGACCCATTTTTTTGTCACCTGCTTAAAATATACGAATTTTTTCTCTTGAGAGCTGAGTTGTGGTAATTAACATTTGCGATGCGATCTGCTACATTACGTTCTCTGAGGTGTGAGGTATTCCTACAATTAACTTGCTGACTATTTCTTATTTTCTTCATCGATTATG